>RJWM01022167.1:0-34128 GCA_004363535.1 Dasyprocta punctata | reverse complement strand
TATAAGGGATTCTGCCCAAAATAGAAGCTAAAGTTTGTCTAAGAATGACTTTTTCTGGACACAGTCTGAGACAGGATTCTTATCTGAAAGACTTATTGAGAGTTTTCTCTCACAAGATGGTAGTCAGAAAAGCAGTGCAGACAAAAAAAAAAAAAAAACTAAGATGATTGTTGTTCTGTCCAGTATTCCATTAGAAAGAACACTGAAAATAATTAAGCCAAATATTTATGAATATGATGGTTAAATTATGTTGGGCTGCAGTAACATTTATACAGTTGAACCTCAGGTGAACCCCTTAAACTAGAAATCTTTGGTTTTACTTTTATATTTTCTTATGCCCTAACATATTGGGATAATTTTTGAAAGAAGTTACAGGAATGAATGCATAATAATTATCTTGGCATAATTATTTGGATGCAAATGCAGGTACATAATTAACTAAATAAAATTTAAATCTAATGGAATTCAGTTAGTATGCTAATTGGATTAAAATCACACAGGAGTATGAAGTAGTAGGTAATAAATCTTTACCTTCAAATTATGACTGAATTTAGGAAACCTTTAGATTTTGGGATAGTACAATCTTTTGAACATCAGAGATACAAATGTTTTGTACCTATTCTGTTTTCCAAGATAAAAAAATGACATACTCCTTTATGTCTTCAGTATGTCTTTGATTGTTAGAGCCAAGTGAAGGTGAAGTTCAATGTACAGTGATAATGAATAATTCATCTCTAAATATAACAGTGATATTACTTACCTTGGTTCTTAAGTAAGCTGAAAATATTTCTTAAGGTACATACTAAAAGTAAAGTTGTCTATTTCTTTCGCTCATTTCTATTTTTTTTCATGCTCAACATTAAATCAGTTTTCTATATTTTTTGATGCTGTCCCACTTTTGTTTACTTTCTCCTTTTTTGGAAAGTTTTTATATTATTAAGAATCCCATGGGTGTGCCAAGAAAGAATAGATGAAGACAAAAATTATCACAACATGGTGAACACTGGATTTAGTTTCCTTTCAATATGTATAGAAATATAGTGTTATGATTGAAATGCAAAGCTTTCCCTAGAGACATTACCAAGTATACATATATTTATTGTGGAAAAGGAAACATACCATAATAGTCTCCAATATAATTACTCAATTTCTAAAGAAAATATCCTGATTTGCCAGCACTGATAAATTTCAACAATCTGACATTTATCATCAATCTTAAATTGCTATCAGTAAGAACTGTTCTAGTAAAATTTTACACAGTTACTTCTATATATTTGGTACAAAAAACATTGAAACAGGATATTTTGATTGTATAGACTTATATGGCATAATGTACCAATAAAAATTCTGCTTTCTAAATAAATTTTGAAATTCTTATTCTTTCATAATGTTCATAAATAATTATTCTATTTTTATTATTCAATATTTATGGAATTTGTACATTAGAATTATCATAGACTTGATTTAGTCAGACCTGATCTGAAATCTAATTCCATTCCTTCTTGACCAATGACTTTAAGGTTAATGTAGTTGTTTTCACTTCCTAATTTTTAAAGAATACACTCAGTCTAAAAGAGTACACTTTCATGTCCTGAAGGTGAACCAGCAAACGTACAAAAAGTGTTCAATTCCTTTGCTACTGTTAATGTTAATAAATATTACTTGATTCTCATCTCTTCATTGGGGTGAATGTTACAGCAGTACACTTTTCAGATCCTGTTGTCAATAATTTCATAGTAATTGTGAACACTTTGATTCTCTTTTACATTATTTGCACATATTTGTGGTAGTTTATGCAAAATATACATATTCCAATTTCTTTACTTACACTATCTTTAAATTAACATATAATCAACAATCTTATAGGAAACAAAAGATTAATAAAACATATCATACATGTTTTTTGTTTTCCAGGAGCTTAATAGTTTCATCTTTTGCTCCACCTTTACTTAGAATTGTTATTAATTCTAATATAAGATGACCTGTAAGAAAAAAGGGGGGTGTTCTGTTAATGTACTTTTGGAATTTTTACCTGTAATGAAGTATAAAATCTAAAACAGGTAATCCCAAACCTGAGATTGGTAAAATTGAAAAATAAAGTAGAATATTTTGCACTCTTCCATGAAAATAAAACCCACATTTCATCCCTTTTTTCTATATAATATTCTTATGAAAAGATATTTCACAGGATAGTAACTGTGAGACTAGGAGACTGGCAATATTTGTACTTTTACAGGAAGAAATTTGGAGTCAAACTATTTAATGCACACCTAAGGTACACACTGATGAAAGTACACAGTGAGAAAATACAAGTTACTTACACCTGCTCCTGATAACTTCTTGTTGCTTCACTTGTGAGTTTTAGAGATTATTACTCACTAAGTATAAAAAAAATTTTAACTTCTACCTCTGTGCTTAAAACGATTGTACATGTAATGCTTATTGCTGATAAAAAAAAATCACTTTTCCCTAAAACAGGAGGGAGCTTTTAAATGAGCATAGCTTGGAAGATGATCATATTGAGTTGCCATCGAAAAACTGATCTCACAATACAGCCTTGGATTTTTCTGTGAAACATGGCATTATCATGGTGCATGCACTGTTCTTAACAAGATCACAGAAATTCCAGTAGGTATAAGAATAGGATATTGGAATAACTCATAAATTATCTATTAGAAATATAAGAAGCTAAAGAAGCATTCTCAAGTCTGAGCTTAATAGACATCTTTAAAACATAATTTGAAGTTTTTCAAAAATATTCGTAAAAAATCAGAAAGATGACATGACTTACTAAACACTTTTTTTCTCTTAAGATTATCTCTTAGTTTTCTCTTCTGATTTGTATTTCAGATAATATTCATTGTGGTAGAAACAAATATCTTTGGAACTTTGACTCTCAACCTGAAATATATTTACCATCAGAGAGAATCCCTTGGGTGATAATACATATTACATGTTTAGAACAGAATAAGCAACATGGAAATAATTTACTTTGGATATTGGTGGGGAATTCTTCACTAGGATTGACATGAACTGTTACATATTTTGGAAATCAGAATAAGGAGAAAAAGAATCTCAATATTGAAATTTCTTGAATTTTTAAAAATTGCAATTACATTTATTTTGCCAGGCAAAAAATACAATTACTACCTGTTCTTTCCCATGCATAAAAGGGAAAAAGTCAGCCTGAAGTAATGATTAAAAGAGAACTGGAAAGGTTTGTGGAATAGGTAAAGAAAAGTTATATTTGAACAAATAACATCATATATGTATGGAGATTCCACAGTGAGTCTTATTAATATATAACATAAATTATGTTATTTGGAAATGAAGAGAAAGAGCATGGGATGTAGCTCAGTGGCACAGCACCTACAAGGCAATTACAAGGCCCTAAGTTCAATTTCTGGAAAAAAAATGAAAGAAAAAAGAAATGAAGAGAAAAAGGAAAGATAGCATGATGTTTTTAATTAATTAAGCTATTGGTACTTTTTAAGTATACATAGTGTTCACATTCGTTATAGGGAATTTGTTCCTGTACATAATGATAATGCATTGCTTTGATACCTGTATTTATTGTATGATTCTTACAGATCCTCCAATAATTTGGTTTCATTACTTCTACTATTTAGGAAGTAATGGAAAGTATAATGGCTCCAGCAAGGGTGACTCTTTCTTCTTCTTTCCTTTTCACCTTGTCCTCCTCCTGATCTTCTTCCTCATCATTTCTAGGTTCCACTTATTCTTATGTTTTTGTGTTTTAAGTATTTGCATCTTAATTTTTGGTGGTAAATGCATTTAACTTTAGATACACCATCTTGACAAATGTTTCATTGAACAGTAAAATATTATTAAATAAAGGCACGTGCTGTGCATTACATATCTAGAACTTACTCATGTTTCCCAACAGAGGCTGTTATAGCCATTGTCATGGTTTAGATTCAGGATGTTCCCAAAAGTCCCGTGTGTTCAGAGATGGGGCTATTGGAAGGTGATTGGAACACGGACACACTATACTTATCAGTGGAAAGATCTGTTAATGAATTTACATCTAAATGTGTTGTTAGAAAACAGGACCTGGTTGCAAGAGTTGTACAACTGGGGTGTATCTATTGAGGCTATATTCCCTCTTTAACTCTGCCCTGCTAACTTCGCTTTCTGAATGTCATCAGGTGAGAAGTTTTTCTCTACCATCCTCTTGTGCCACACAATTTCTGCCTTCAAGTCAGCTGACTCTGGACTAAACCCCAGGAAAACAATGAACCAAATGAAATCTTTCCTTCTTTGTGTTGTGAGTGTTAGGTATTTTGTCCAGTAATGGAAAAACTTACAAATATATGGGTTGAACAGCATGTGCTCATGTACCTGTCTCCTACCCTCTAGCTATAACCAGGAACCATTCCAGTACTTATATACTTCATACAAGTGTTTATTGTAGTGTTTGTCACTGTCCTACTGCCTTAATTTATGTAACATGATGTCCGATTTGAACAATTCCTTCATGTGTTGCTATTTTGGCATAGTGCAACCATTCCCTCCTCTTAAATATGCATAATATTTTTGTGTGCATTGTGTATTCTTTACATATTCATCCATTCACAAACATTTAGATGTTTTTGTATCTTGCCTGTTATGATTGGTATTGCAAGGTAATGAGCATACAGATATTTCCTTGAGATACTGATTTCCTTTCCTTTAGATTTCTAATCAGAGTTGAAAGTGAATCATATTGCAGTTCTATTTTTAATTTTTTGAAGAAAATTCTATTGTTTTCTACACTAGCTCTACCAGTTTACATTCCCTTTAACAGTATCCAAAGGTGCATTTTTCTAGACAGCTGGCCAACACTTATTGAACCTGAAGTTTTGAAAACTGTAATACTGCTTCTAGTAGATGTGAAGTAACTTCCGTTGTGGTTTCAATTTGCTTTTTCTTCACATATAGTAATGTTTTCCGCATAGTCAAGTACACTGATATATATCTGCCTTCTTTGTGAAAAGTATAGTCATTCTATTGTTTGTTTTCTTTGCAATATAGAAACTTTTCAGTTTTTTTAATTCTCCACACTTTTATTTTTGATTTTGTTGATTCTGCTTACAATATGATATCCAAAAATACATTACCTTAGACAAGGGTAATGAGCTCTTCCCTAATTTTTGCTGGTACTTTTATGGTTTCAGACATTATCTTTAGGTTTTAATATTTTAAAAAATTTAGAATCTTAATTATACTGCAACACAAATAGTTGATTTCAAACTTTTGCACAACGATGTACATTTTTTAAAAAGGTATTTTATTGAAAAGTACACTTTTTCATTGAGTATTCATTGTTAAAGTCTAGTAAGAATGATCCATGCATTTGTGGTTTTATTTCTGGACTCTCTAGTTCACTATATTTGTGTATGAGTTTATGTTTAGGTTTCGAGTTTCATAACATTGGGCTACTACACTTTGTAAAACATTTGAAATAAGAAAATCTTGTTTTTCATGATTTCTTCATCTATTCACTTTCTTATGGTTCCATACAAATTCTATGTTTCTTCTTCCATTTCTGCAAAAATAGCATTAGAATATTGAAAGTGATTGCTTAGAAGCTCTAGATGGGCATTATGATCATTTCAACAACATTCTTTCTATACGTTAATATGGGATATCCTTTAATTTGCCTGTACCTTCTTTAATGTACTTACACAGTGATTTTAGTTTTAGTGTAAAATTATTTACCATGTTATTACTATTATAAGAGGAATTGTTTCTTCAACTTATAACTCATTAGTGTATAGAAATACAACCATTTTTTAATATTCATTTAAGGATGATCACTTTACTAACCTCATTACTTCTCAATCTTTTTTGGTCAACTTGGGAGAAATTTTTACATATAAAATCATAGGTCTGCTAACAGTGAAAGTCTATAACTTCCCCTCCTGCTTGGATTTGTTTTATTTACTTTTCTTAGTTAATTGTTCTGACTGTACTTCAAACAGAATGTTGAATAGAAATGATGAGTGAACATTGTCTTTTTCTTTCTAATAAGGGCAGACTTTCAATGTTTCAGTGTTATGTATTATGTTATTGTGTTCAGTCATATATGACCTGTTTTATACTGAGAAGACTTTCTTAACTTCTAATTATTTGAGAAGTTCTTCATAATAACATGTTGGATTTTCTTAAACTCTTTTTCTTCATTAGCTAAAATGATGTTGTACCTTTTGTTTTTCATTCTGTTTATATGATATACCATGTTGAAGATTTAATCATATAGAATTAACCTTTTTATCTCTAGAGCTAAATCCAACTTCGAGGTATTTATGAACTGTATTGTTCATTTAAACTCAGTTGACTTGTATTTTATTGAAGATTTTTGGATCTGTGTTCATCAAGGATAATAGTCTGAATTTTTGTTCCAGTAACCATACCTCACATCATCATCAAGGTAATCCAGGCTTCATAAAATATATTTTTAATTGTTTTTTCCAATTTGCTTTTTTAAAAGCATTTCAAAAGGACTAGTACTAATTGATCATTTTGGATTAATAATGGATGGAACAGTTGATCATTTTGGTCATGTGTGTGATCATGAATTTTTTTATTACCACTTCAATATCTTTAAACTTTGCTGCTGTATTCAAATTTTCTATTTTTTGGTTTAATTTTTGTGTGTGGCATGTTTCTAAGAAATAATCAATATTTTGATAAATTATCCTACTTTTGGGGCATTACTCATGTTAGCCTTATAGAATCCCTTGTATTTCTGTCATATCATTTATAATGCTGCATATCTAATTTACCATTTTATTTTTTTGAATCATCTCTTTTTTTCTCAGTTAGTGTAAAGGAAAGTTTGCTACTTTTATGTTGTCAAAAGATTACAGTCATTGTTTTTGGAAAGCTTTTCTATTAGGTTTCTATAATACATTTTGCTTACTGCGATACTGGTATTTTGTCTACTAGTTTCAGGTTAGTTTTTCTAGTTTCCTTATGTGTTTACTTAGTTTATTTGAGAGCACTTTTTTCTCAGTACAATAGACAGTTTTTATTACAAAAGTCATTCTTGGAACTGTTTTGTTCCTTCTCAGAATTTTGGCTTGTTGTGTTTTAATTTATGAATTTTTCAAAATTTTAAATTTACTTCCTAATTTTTCTTTGACCTTCTGTTTACTTAGCAATATGATATTAAATTTCCACATATATGTGAATTTTCCTGTTGTTGTCCTCTTGCCAATCTGTATTTTTATATTGTTGTGCTCAGAATACATACATTTTTTTTCCTTTTTTCTTCTTTCTTGCTTTCTTTCTTTCTTTCTTTCTTTCTTTCTTTCTTTTTTTTTTTCGCGAGACAGGGTCTATACAGTTCATGGTAGCGTTGACCTCACTATGTAGCTCAGGTTGGCCTCAAGCTCACAGTAATTGTTCTGTCTCAGTCTCCCAAGTGCTCAAACTGCAGTCGTGTGCGGCCATGCCTAGCTTCACAAAAGAATACAGACCTTGAAATGGTTTTTACATTCATGAGTATTTCAAAATTGGCTTGTAACCTAGCATACTAACAATCATGTAGTACACTGTGCGCACTTCAGAAGTATGTCTTCGTTTCTTGTTTCCATTTTCATTTGAAGCCTGTTTTGTCTGATATAAGTATACCCACCTCTGCTCTCTTTAGGTTTCTATTTGTGTGAGTCATGTATTTCTTCTCTCTTATTTCAACTGATGTTTCCTTAAAGCTGAAGTACGTCTCTTGTAGACAATATATCATTGAAGCACACTTCTTAATCCATTCAGGAACTCTATTATCATAAGATGAAAATTTTATTACTATTTAATCAATTTCTCCCACTTTTTTTAGTTGTTGTTTTTAATTACTTCCAGTCTGTCTTCCCTTGCGATCTGATGATTTTTCGACTGTATTATACTTAAGTGCCTATTTCTGTCTCTTTTGCTATGTATTCTATGTTCATTCTTGTAGTTGTTATGAGGCATACCTAAAGGTCCTATACTTGTAAAAAGCCCGTTTTAAGGTAATAACTTTTATTATATGATTCTCCCAAATGTAAGTTTTGATGACACATATTATTTCATTTACTGTATATACAGTAACAACTAGTTATTCTTCTGTGTATTTACATATGTTCCACCACTAAGTTATTATTCTGATATCAACTATATACTTTCAATTACTCATGACTACTTGAATTTAATGTAATTTAGTTTTATTTAATTCATTTTAATTTTATTTATTTTTGGTGCCAGAAATTGAACTCAGGACGTTGCATTTGTTAGGCAGGCACTTTCCTGCTGAGCTACATCTACAACCCAATTCTAATTTTAAATTCTCTCCTTAATGGAATTTCAGATTCTGTGTACTATAATGCTTTAAGTGTGATAAAAACAATCGATTTCTGTAAAACGATGGGAGGATATACAAAAACAGAAGGAAAAAATGTGGACATGTTTCCTCTTTGAATAATCATAAAACTTATGATTCAGAGAATAATCACAAAATCTTCCTTATGCATTACTTATGTGGAATAAATTAAGAGGAATGCATCATTCTTTTACCAAATATTTAGCTTTGATATTATATTGAGTGGTTTCATAAGGTTAAGATAATGTAATTTGAAAAATTACATGTGATTATCTACAAGAGATATCTGTTTACGTATATGTCTTCAGAGTATACATTTCTCATTGAAAAAGTTAGCAGACTTACAAGTATTAAATAGCATATATGTGTATAATTAATTTTGGATGCTAAATGCATGAACGTTGGCCTGCAAATAATTGTATGACATAAGCTTCCTAGTATGATGTGTATGCAACTTCATCTTTCAAACATTAAACTGAAATGCAAAAATAATATTCTGTTTTCAGCACATATGTTATGGTATAAGCTAAGTTTGGAGAACAAAGGAATAAGTTTATTATAAGCTTTAGTTTGTGCTTATCACTGCTTATGCTTATTAGCTTTAGCTTTTACTTATGTCTGAAGTCTACTGCTTTATTTCTTCTTACCCCTCAGAATATATATTATGGCTTCATGAAGATTTCTTTGGTAACAATGGAGCGATGTTGGGGGTGAAGTTCTCAGTACCTCAGCTATCAAGGAGAAGACTACTGCTTCTCTTGAGTGTGGCCTGGCCTCATGAGAAATGTGCACAGTTCACTGAGCTGATGCACATAGTGACTTGACCTTCACAAGATAATGTAGACAGTTTTCTCTTGTTCTTCTGAAGCCATAAAGTCACGCTGTTCTGCTGAAGATTAGCTATTCTTCCTGACTCAGTTTCTGCCTGCCCCTTAAACTCTTTATGAACTTAGTCATTTGCTGAGTCTATAAATAAATACACTGCAGTTGCTAGGTAGTTCTTTTCTCCCAGCAGGAGAGAGGGCTCCCCAGACCTCAGCTTTTGTATATTGATTCCTGTCTTATTCATCCTCTGACCTCTGTCCTGAGTGTCAAGAGCTGAAGTGGATGTGGCAGAATGACAATTAAAACTTGGGCCTGAAATTATAGATTTTGCCTCCTAGCAAAATAAAAATAACAATTAGTAACAACTAAAAGTGAAAGTTTGTAGCTTCACAATACCAGCTAAGTGAAGTAGTATCATGCAAAGTTACATATGACTGATCTCACAGTTAAGGACTGAACAGTGATGAAGAATTCAAAACATCTGTCTGCATGCTCGAGATCCAAAGGATTCAGTAAAAAATGTGCAGTCGACTGTAGTGTCCTGTGTGAGTCCTTATCAGGAGGCTGAAGAATCTGCACTGCAAGTCTGAATGTCAGTGTTAGAAACCAAGTATGATATCCAAGATGATGGTGAAGACTGGAGCTGCTCAAATGAAACAGAAGCAATACTTTCTTATTTGTTTCCCTTTGATACCATTCTGGAAACAATCCTCCCTAGGGTGGGACCTCCACACTCTGAACTACTCTGACCCAACTTTGTTGGGCATTTTTCACTCAAATTAATACAACCAGTTAACTATCACAATTGGAGTATGCTTATTAATACCGAGATTTCCAATTTAACAACCTACTTGTGTAATGACCATTTGAACTTTTGACTTGCAACTCAGTCTTTTAACCCATCTTTTACTTTTTTCTACAGTTCTATGTACCTTGTTTATAAAGCCTCATTGTCTTTTTTATACAGTGCATCTTTTTGTGCAGTAGTGTTTTTTTTGTTGTTGTTGATTGTACAGTACAGTAGTCTAGTTGTATGTTCTGTTATATATTACACTATTGCATGTAAGAATTACCCAAATAAAAGTAAAGTCATTAAGTTGGAGTTTCTTTTGACCATTTATTTTTCTGAATATTGTAATATACATACTATATACAATTCGTCACTTGGCAAACTATTCATTTAGTGAATTAGTCCCAGGAACATAAGTCAGTCAATAACCAGGTATGTTTATACATTCATCCACTCACTTGTAATTGAAAAATTTACCCTTTTATAGTCAAGCAATTATCAATAAATACAAACTTTATTACCATTTAATTAAGCAATTGTTTTGTAAGTTTTCTTTGTTGATGCTCATTTTTTCCTCTCTGTCTTCCTTTGATTTTATGATTTTTTTTATTGTGATATGCTTAAATTTCAATTCCTCTGCCTTTTGGTTATCTACTATACTATACAGTATAGTATATATACTATGCTATATGTTTGTATATTTGTACTTGTTATGGAGCATACCTAAAACTCTTACACTTACAAAAATCTTCTTTAAGGTGATAACTTTTAATTCATGCTTTCCCCAAATGTATGTTTTTCAGTGTCACATCTTATTTCATTTTTATTCTGCATACAATAATAAATAATAACCATCACAACATTAGAGTATTCTGAATTTTATAATATGATTATTATTAGCTGTGACCTTTTGATTCTAACTTTCATTACTCCCCAAGTTGGACTTGAGATTCTGTATACTAAGGAAGATACTCTATGATGAAAACAACATAGAGCCACACAAAAAGAAGGGAGAAGAACAGGTTACATATTGGCTCATAGAACATGCTTGAGTGAATGCAAAGGAATTGAAATGATCCATGCATATTATCAGTTCACAGTGCAATGCAATTGGAAATCCATGGCAAAATAAACTGCAAGAACTTCATAAACACATGGAAATTAAGTAGCACTCTACTAAACAACCAATGGGTCACAGATGAAATTAAAGAAGAAATCAGTTTTTTCAGTTGAATGATAATGACAATACAACATACTGAAACTTATGTGACACAATGAAAGCAGTCTTAAGAGGGAAATTTATAGTAGTAAATACACATATTAGAAAATAGAGCAAACACATGTAACCAGTTTAATGGTGAACCTCGAACCTCTAGAAAAAGAAGAGCAGGCTAAGTCAAAAGCTTGCACAAGGGAGGAAAGTATAAAGATCAGAGTCAAAATTAATACATTGGAGACTAAAAATGCAACCCAAAGAATCAATGGCTGAAAGAGTTGGCTTTTTGGAAAATTAAATAAAATTGACAAATTCTTATCCAACCTTATCAAAAAAAGGAAAGAAAAGACTCATATCCACACACTTAGGAATGAAAAGGGTGAAATCTCAAAAGACACTGCAGAAATCCAGAAGATCATTTATACTTACTTTGAAAATTTGTATTCTAATAAGATGGAAAATGCAGAAAAAAATGAACAGATTAGATTCCTAGATACATGTGAATTCCCAAATCTGAATCAAGAAGATATAAAAGTCCTGAGTGAACCAATATCAATCAATAAATTCAAAGATGTAATTACAATCTGTCAACAATAAAAGACAAGCCCTGACATATTCACTCTTGATTTCTTCAAGAAATTTAGAGAAGACCTAACACCACTACTTCTCAAATTCTCTAATGAAATTGAAAGAGAAGCAATACTCAAAAATTCATTCCTGGAAGCAAGCATTACCTTGATACCAAAACCAGAAATGGACACAACAGGAAAGAGAATTATGGGTAAAATTCCCTAATAAACATATACAAAAATCCTCAGTAAGATACTGGCAAAAAGACTACAGCAAATCATCAAAAAGATTGTACAGCCAAGAGTTTGGCTCAATGGTTTAAGCGCCTGCCTGGCAGGTGCAAGGTTGTGAGTTCGATCTCCAGTGCCAAAAAAAAAAAAAAAAAGAAGAAGAAGAAGAAGAAGAAGATTCTACACAGTGATCAAGTGGTATTAATCCCACGGATGCAGGGATGGTTCAACATACGTACACCAATATATATATTACACCATAATAACAGAGCCAAGTACAAAAATCATACAATCAAAACAATAGATGCAGAAAAAGCTTTTGACAAAGTCCAGCATTCATTCATGATAAAAACCCTACAGAAAATTGGAGTGCATGTTGTTTATCTCAATCTGATAAAAGCCACCTATAGAAAATCATACTCAATAGACAAAAACTGAAAACTATTTCTCTAAAATTAGGAACAAGACAAGGATGTCCACTGTGTCCACTCTTACCCTACATAGTCCTGGAAACTTTAGCTAGAGCAATTAGACAAGAGAAAGAAAAGGAATAAAGATAAGAAAAGAAGAAGTTAAACTATTGTTATTTGTAGATGACAGGATATTCTTCGTAGAAAACCCCCAAAACGCCACTAAAAAACTGAAAGATTTAATAAGCAAATTGAGTAGTATAGCTGAATACAAAGCCAACACTCAAAAATCAATAGCCTTCCTGTATGCAATTAACAAGCTTACTAACAGAGAAATCAGGAATACAGCTTTCACTACAGCATCAAAAAAAAAAAGAAAGAAAGAAAGAAAGAAAGAAAGAAAGAAAGAAAGAAAGAAAGAAAGAAAGAAAGAAAATAAATATCTAGGAATCAGTCTAAGACTACTACACTGAAAAGTACAGTACTGTGAAAAAGGTGATCGAAGAGGATATTAGAAATGGAGAGATATCCCACACTCTTGGTTAGGGAGAACCTATATAGTGAAAATAACCATACATCCAAAACTGTTATACGGATTCAACACAATCCCAATCAAAATTCTAATAGCATATCTCACAGAGTTAGAGAAAATAATCCTAAAATTCATCTAGAATCAGAAACGACCTAGAATAGCAAAGACAATTCTGAGCAACAAAGGCAAGACGGGGGCATCACAATCTCTGACTTGAAATTATACTACAAAGCTAGTGTGAAACAACAGTTTAGTACTGGCAAACAAAACAAAACAAAACAAAACACATACCCAAAGATAAATAGAACAGATAAAACAGAATAGAAGATGCAGTAACAGCTGTAGACACACTAGGCCCCCTTATCTTTGACAAAGGAGCCAAACAAATTCACTGGAAGGAAGATAACCTCTTTAATAAATAGTGCTGAAAAACTGGACTCTGCATATGCCAAAAATTGGAATTATACCCATATCTTTCACCATACACTAAACTAAATTTGGAATGTATCTAAGATCTAAATATTAAAACAGAAACATTAAATGTACTGGAAGACAGAGTAGGTAAAACTCTTGAAGACACTGGTGTAGATAAAGACTTTATGAACAAAACCCTCTTAGCACAGGAATTCTCACAATGAATCAACAACTGGTATCTAATTTTATTGAAAAGCTTTGCACAGCAAAAGAAACCACCAGCAGAATGAAAAGAAAACTCACAACATGGGAGAAAATATTTTCCAGCTGTTCCTTAGACAAAGGATTACCATCAAGAACATATAAAGAACTGAAAACAAACAAAACAAAGCAAAACAGAACAGAACAAAAAAACAAATCAGTCCTCCCAAATTTTTAAAGATCCAATCCAAAAATGGGCATCTGAGATAAATATACACTTCTTAGATGAACAAATATAAACAGCAAATAAACCTATGAAAAAATGTTCAACATCACTGGTCATTTGAGAGATGCAGATTAAAACAACACCGAGATTCTACCACACCCAGGAAAGAATGGTTATTATCAAACGATCAACCAATAACAAATGCGGAGGAGCTGTAGTGAAAAAGGAACCCTTCTCTACTGTTGGTGCAAGTGTAGACTGGAGGAACCATTACAGAAATCAGTGAGGAGATTCCTCAAAAACTAGGATTGGAGTTCCCTTTTGACCTAGCTAGTCCTCTTCTGGAACTGTTCCCAGAAGAATTAAAAACATCATACTACAGCAATATATGAGCACTCATGTTTATTGCAGCACAATTTAAAATAGCTAAATTTGGAAACAAAATGTCCATTGACTGAGGAATGGATAAAAAATATGTGGTATTTTTATACAGTGGAGTACTACTCGGTCGTAAAGAAGGATAAACTGGAGATTTTATAGGTAAATAGATGCAACTTGAGACTATATTCATAAGTGAAATAAACCACACACACAGGTTTAAACATCATATTGCCTCACTAGTATTATAAACTGAAAAATATATATATATATGTTTGTGCATTATATAATATATATAAATATATGTAGAAGATAGTTAAGATAGTTACACTACTGATTTCCCTGACATTGTTCTAGAGAAGGATTTGTGCTGGTTGTGTGCTGACAATTGAATGCAGATGTGTTGTGCTCTGGGTGACAGATTTGGGGATGATAATGTGCAATATTTGTACCATTGCTGCTCCCTGATTGTCATGTTTTGAAATTTTGTTTTATTTGTTTTTATCTTTGAAATAAAATTGATTTGAAAAAAAGGGAGAAGATCTGAGACAGGAAAGAAATTTCAATAAACATGAAATTCATGATTTAGAAAATAATAACACAATCTACCTACTGTATTGCTTCTGTGGAATCAATTTGGAGGAATATATTTTTCTTTTACCACATACTTGTTTTTGATATTACGTAAAGAGACATTTTAAGAGATAAGGATAATATGATTTGAAAACTTACTTTTGATTGTTGAAAGAAGTCATCTGTGTGCTTGTATATTTTCAGAGTACACATTTTTAATTGTGAAAGTTAAGAGTTATAAATATCAACATTTACATACACATGTGTACCTTTACAATTTTATTAGGATATAACTGAGAAATCACATTTCAGTTTGTTATGATGTATTTTCAGAAATATTCATCATCTTGACTTCCACAACCATCATATTGACTTTGATTCGATAAACCAATTCTTATTGTAACTAATGATCAGGAAATAAGTGTTTGGGTGTGTTGCACATCTCTGAAACATGTATTTGTGTAAAAAGCCACCTCAATAGCTTCTCTACTTTCAATAATCATCACACCACAAAAATTTGGTAGATACTTAATGTAGGAATGTGGACAAAAATTAATTGTTTGATGTAGGCTATCATTATGATCTCCATACAGTCTCATCTTCTAACCACAAAATGGAAAAACAACATTGTCAGTGGTTTGGTGCAGGTTAAGTTTTGCAAGTCTAAGGAGTATCTCTTGTGTTAGTTTATGCTTCAACTCTTTCTACAAAAAAGTGCTGCTTAATTTCCTCCTGTCTTAGTTACTTTTCTCTCGTTGTTGAGGCAAAATACCTGATGCCCAAAATTAAGGAAGGAAAGTCTTTTAGCTCAGTCTGTGGAGGCTTCAGTCCATAATCTGCTGGGTCCAAGTCAGGGATGCTCATGGCAGACAACAACATTCCATGGCAGTGGAATACAGCAAAAGCAACAAGAGCTAAAAAGGGGATGGGAGTGAGGAGTAAGCCTTTTTTCCTCCCTTATAAGTGTATGCAAACTACCTGCCCCAGGGTGGGTATAGTACTCATATCCATAATCCCAGCATTGAACCATGAATCAACCACAAACTCTAAAAGCCCACACCCATGACTGCATGAAACTTAGGGGAGATATCAAGACACAAAACATAACACCTCCTATCCCTCAGTATATATCAATGGACATATAGGCATTTTCTTGATATCATAGAAGGATAATTATAAATTTAGGCCTGAATGCACAGATATTTTTTTCTGATATCAAAATAAGACCAGGAATTAGAAGTAACTAAAAATGAAAGTTTGCATCTTTGCAGTACCAACTAAGAGAAATAGTATGATAGGGAATTAATTGTGATTGGTATTATAGTTATGGAACTGAAGGACTGTGATATGGAGAAATTTTCCCATGTTTGCAGTGCATAATCATTACATTCACCATGGGGAGTTGGTACAAGTACATTACATGCCTTTTACTTCCTTTTATACTTCCCTCCTTCTGCCCTACTCCATTTAGATATGTAGGTTTACCTTCTAACAACATACAGAGATATAAAACTAGGCAATTTTATGAATGGAATTATGTTGCTTAAAACATAAAATGATTTCAATGTTGTGATTTTGAATTGTGTGCCCATAAGAATGAACTGAAGTTACAGGCTATAGCAGACAAAAGCAACTAGGTAATTATTGGTTCTATAATAATATCTATGTACAGCGGTGTGTCAGGTTCACAGTTGATACTACATGATCATAGTTGTTGATAATTAACACTGCATCATCAAACAATTACAATTTCACCATTTCCAAAATTCTTTTTAAAATTGTGTTTGATTATTAGAATTATTCTACAATTTTGTCTATGCATGAGTTATTTGTAAGTTATCTTTATTGATAAACATTGTACATTGTTTCATAGAATGTCATTTAATAAATTTGTGATGTTTTGGGAAGTAAATTGAAATTGCTGTTATTTCAAGGAGTTTAAGTAGCATTTCTGAGGTGAATTTTCTCATTCTTAATATGTTGATAATGAGTGTGTGTAAGTTAACACATATAGCATGATGCCAAGAACTGGTAGGTAAGGATTACAACTACATAATATTATTCTACCGTTTTTTGTAATTTGTTCCAATACTAAAAAAAAATGAAAGTAATGCAGGTGAAATCTTTTCCTGTTGTTGCTTTATGACTTTAATTGTTGATTTAGTTCCACTTTCAATTCTGAAAGAAATAAACAGTTTATGATTTAAGGGGTTGGGTAATACTTTCAAATCCCAAAGGAGTATACTTAAGTATGTCAAAACCAATAACAGTATGAATATTTGAAGAGGACAGTTGAACACTAACAATGCATTTAAATTCATTTGTTCAGTGTGTATTTTATATTAAACAGTGTTATGATCCCAAGAATTGAACAGCTAAGGAATCATTCTTGCGCTAATTGAGAATTAATTTATAAATATTTCATAATCATTATAAATTAAATACCAAATTTTAATCTTTGACACTGAAGTGACCACAAGGAGTAGCATTAGTTTTCTGGGTTTTGTTTGTTTGTTTGTAATCAAGTTAGTGAACTCCACATAGGAGTAATTTCCATTATTTTTTATTATGCTTTATATCATCATTATCTGCTGTTCATTTTTCCGCTTCCTTTTTTCCATACATGTTTGAGAAATACTTAGTTAAGACAAAAATAATAATTTAACTTTTCCAACAAGTGAAATTTTGAAGGGGAGGAGTCAGTTATGAGACACTTTTTGCCAAACTGTTTAAGAAAAACTTCAAGAAAAGTTCAGTAAAATGCAATCCGCCCAACAGGAAGCATGTATTTCCAACATATATTATATATATTTATTTAACAAGTTTAAAGTATAGAAAAATGGAATGTTTAAACTGCCTTTAATAATCAATAATTAGATTTGAAATTTAAAGATATTATGTTTTCAAATTTACTAAGTCGTAAGTGTTGAATTTGCCTGTACTGTAATAAACCTATTGATGTTATATGAGATGCAACCCATATATATTAAACCAGTGATGGCTAAACTATTAGAGATTCCAGTTATAGGCTGCATCACACAAGTCATAGGTTCACTACCACTGTATTTCAAACTACTTACAAAGACAAAATAACACCAGTTTGAAAAGTTCGTGATGTTTCTAGGCATTAACAGTTTTCTTTTGAATCCATGCAGTAGTTTCTAAATCTCTTTATAGCACTTTTCATCTCCTTATTTCGCAGGGTATAAATGACTGGATTTAGGAGAGGTGTAAAAACCGAGTAAAAGACAGCAAGAAATTTGTCGAACCATGTGATGTTTAGTGGCCACACATAGATGAAGATACAGGGTACGAAGAAGATCACCACCACTGTGACGTGAGCAGTGCAGGTGGACAGTGCCTTGGAAGCACCTGTTTTAGAGCTTCGGCGGACAGCAAGAAGAATGTATGTGTAGGAGATCAGAACAAGAATAAAGCAGGTTACAGCCACAACTCCACTGTCAGCATTCATTAATGTTCCCAGGTCAGAAGAATCCATGCAGGCTAATTTAATTACAAGTGGTATATCACAGAAAAAGCTGTCTATTTCTCTGGGACCACAGAATGGCAGCCGCACGATCACAACCATTTGACTCATGCCATGCACAAAGCCTGCTGCCCATGCAGTCACCACAAGTCCAATGCATCTATGCAGGCTCATGAGGGTGGAGTAGTGGAGTGGTTTGCAGATAGCCACGTAGCGGTCATAGGCCATTACCACTAGCAGAACCATCTCACTTCCTGCAATGAAATGGACAAAGAGGATCTGACACATGCATCCTCCAAAGGAAATGGTCTTGCTCTCCTTGAAAAAGTCTATGATCATTTTAGGAGTTGTCACTGAGGAAAGCCACATATCAACAAATGACAGATTGGCCAAAAAGAAGTACATGGGGGAATGAAGATGGGGGTCAGTGATGAGTAAGATCAAGACGACATTGTTTCCAAACAAAATGACCAGGTAAAGCATCAGAAATATCACAAAGAGTAAGATCTGTATATTCCATGAGTGGCAAAGTCCTAGAAGTACAAATTCTGACACTAACGATTGATTTCCTCCATCCATTCTTTGAAGTGTGTTCTTTTAATTAATCTAGAAGTTGTAGATTACCAGTTAGTGGAATGGGAAAGGGAATTTAAATTTTGAAATTTGATATACACATTGACATTTAGCATCTATATCTGTAATTGTACTGCAAGTTTTCATGGAAAATATTAGTCAGATACACAGAGTTCTGCCCAAAGTAGAAGCTAAAGTTTGTCTAAGAAGTTTTTTTTTCTGGAAACAATCCGAGATGGAATTCTTATCTGAGTGATTTATTGAGAGACTGCTCTCACAAGAAGGGAATCACAAAAGTAGATGAGACAAAGAAAGTCTAAGAAGATATTTGCTGTTCTGTCCTGTATTTCAGTAGAAAGAACCAACAATAATTAAGACAAACATTTATGAATATGATGGTTAAGTGATATTGGACTGCAGTAACATTGATATGATACAACATAACAATTTAATATATGTAATGCCAACCTCAAGTCTAAGTTGAATCTTTAACTAGAAATTATAAGCTAAATTTTTGTATTTTCTTTCTAAAATATACTTACATGTTGTATCAACCTTTGAAAGAAGCTATATGAATGAACATATAAGAGTTATCATGGCATGATTATTTGGAGGCAAAGGCAGATACATAATTAATTATTAAGTAAAATTTAAAAGCTAATAGAATTCAGTTAGTATGCTAATTAGGTAAAAACTCAGGAGTATAGAGTATGTAGAAAGGAATTAGGTAAAGTTGCACGTGATTGTTACTCAGATCCTAAGTTCTTAAACTCTGATAGAAGTTTATTAATTAAAGCTTTTTAGTAACAAGCATTTACATTCAAATTATGACTGGATTTTAAGAAAACTTTAGTGTTTGGAATAGTGTAGTCTTCTGAGCAACAGAGATACAAATGCTTTTCTTAATTTTTTTTAATTTTTATTTTTATTTTATTTTATCTTATTTTATTTATTTATTTATTTATTTATTTATTTTTTTGCAGTACTGGGGATTGAACTCACAGCCTTGCCCCTGCCAGACAGGTGCTTAAGCTGTTGAGTCAAACTCCCAGCCCCAGAGATACAAGTGTATTGTGCCTGTTTATTATGTTTTCTAAGATAAAAGATGACATACACTTGTAAACAAAGTATGTCTTTGATTATTAGAATCAAGGGAAGGTGACCGTCAACATAACACAATCATTAATAGCTCATTTCTAAATATGACAGTGATATTGTTTACCTTGGTTCTTAAGGAAGCTGAAAATATTTCTCAAGGTATATATGGGAAATATAATTGCCTATTTCTTTCCCTCATTTCTACTTTTTTGTGCTCAGCATTGCATCAGTTTTTTATATTTTTTTGGTGCTGTTCCACTGTTGTTTTCTCTACTTTCTTTTGTTTTTTGGACAGTTTTTTATGCTATTAGGAATCTCATGGATGTGCCACAAAAGAGTAGATGAAAATGAAAATTATTTCAACATGGTGAACACTGGGTTTAATTTCCTTTCAATATTTATAGAGATATAGAGTAATGATGGAAATACAAAGCTTTTCCCAAAGACATTACTAAGTAGCACATATATTTACTGTGAAAAGGAATCATATCATTAGTAAATTAGTAAATATCAACATACTCAATTTCTAAAGAAAATATCCTGATTTACGAGCACTGACAAATTTGGGTAATCTGACTTTTATATTTAATCTTATTTTCTTATCAGTACAACCTTTACTTGGATAATGTTTACACAGCTAGCTATGTACATTTGGTAGAAAAAGCATTAAGCAAAAATATGATCAGTGATGATTGTATAGACTTATGTGGTAAAATGCACCAAAAATCATCCTGCATTCTGAATAAATATTGAAATTCTTAACATTTCATAAGGTTTATAAATTATATTAATATATTATTAATAATCAATATTTAGGGAATTTGTAGATTAAAATAATTATAGAGTGGATTTAGTCAGAGCTGATCTGATATCTCATGTCATTCTTTCTTGACCAGTGACTTTAAACTTAATATAGTTCTGTTTTCATTTTTTTAATAGTTTCATCCTTTGCTCTACCTTTCCTTGTAGAGGTTATTAATACTGCTATAAGAGGACCTGTAAGAAAAAAAGAGCATATTCTGTTGAAGCACCTTTGGAATTCTTACCTATAACAAAGTATAAAATCTCCTAAAACAGGTAATGCCAACCTTGCGATTCATAAAATTGAATAATTATATACTGTTGTATATTTGGCACTATTCTATGAAAATAAATCACACACTTTCATCCCTTTATCAGTGTAATGTTCTTCCAGAAAGCATTTTACAGAGTAATAATCATATAACTAGAAGACTGTCAGTATTCGTATTTTTACAGTGAGAAATTTGGAGTCAGACTATTTAATACATACCACATTGACTAAAGTACACGGTGAGAAAATCCATGTTATTTACACTTGCTCCTGCTAATTTCCTGTTTTCTTCAGTTGTGAGTTTTAATTTTATTTCTGTAGTAAAATTATCACTCACTAAATATAAAAAACATTTAATTTGTATCTTTATGCTTAAAACAATCTTCCTTCTATCGCAATGCTTATTACCAATTTAAAAAGAATCTGTTTTCCTTTAAAAAGAATCAGGAGGGAGCACTTGAATAAGCATAGCCTCAAAGATGATGACATTGAGTAACCATGAAAAAATCAATCTCCGTATGCAGCCCTGGATACTTCTGTGAAACATGATATTATGGTGGTGTGTGCACTGTTCTTAACAAAACCACAGAAATTCCAGTAGGAATAGGAGCTGGATAGAACAGTACGTTATAAATTGTCTACTAAAAATGTAAGAAGCTAAAGAAGCCATTCTAAAGTCTGAGATTAACAGACATCCCTTAAAACATAACTTGAAGTCTTTTAAGAATGATTGTAAAAAAGAAAACCAGAAAGGTGAGATGACTTACTAAACACTTTTTTCTCTTAGGATTATTTCTTAGTCTTCTCTTCTAGTGTGTAGTTGGGATAATATCTATTGTTGGTAGAGAGAAGCATCTTTGGATTCTTTACTCTCAGCCTGAAATATATTCACCATCATAAAGAATCCCTTGGGTGACAGTACCTATTGTATGTGCAGAACATAATAAGCATCATGGAAATAATTTACTCTGGATGTCAGTGGAGAATTCTTCATTATGATTGATATCAACTGTTGAATACTCTGGAAATTAGAATAAGGAGACAAGGACTCATATAAATTCAGACAATGTTAAAATCTATTGAATTTTTAAAAATTGACATTACAGTTATTTTGTCAAACAAGGACACACAATTACTACCTATTCTTGGTCATATGTGGAAGGTGAAAACTTCAACCTGAAGTTATAATAGTGATTAAGAAAAAATTGGAGGGTGTGTGGGGTGGATAAAGGAAAATTGTATTTGAAGTGAACTAACTGTACTCATGTATGAAGATTCTTCAGTGAGTCTTATTAATATATATTATGTTATATGAATAAAAACTGAAGAGAAAAATAAAAATAACATGATTTTTTATTAATTAAGTTTATTGGTAAACTTTAGGTATACATACTGATCACATTCATTATAGGAAATTTGTTCCCATACATGATGATAATGTGATGCTTTGATACATAAATTCACTGCCTGAGGCTTACAGAACCTCCAAGAATTTGGTTTCATTGCTTGTACTATTTTGGAAATAATGGAGGCTATATGACTTGAGTAAGGGTGACACTTTCCTCTTCTTTCTTCTTTTACTCCACATCTACCTCTTTCACCTTCTCCTCCTATTCCTCCTTTTCCTCTTCTTCCTCCTTTCTAGCCTAGTCTCATTCTCACTCTTGTTTTTGAGTTTTTACTTTGTCATTTTTCTTGGTAAAATCATTTAACTTGAGATATACCTTCTTGACAAATGTTTAAGTGAACAATAGAATATTGTTTACTAAAGGCACAATGCTGTGTTTCAGATCTCTAGAACTTACTCATGTTTCTCAACAGAGGCTGTTATACCAGTTGTCATAGTTTGAATCCAGGATGTTCCCAAAAGTCTCATGTGTTCAGAGGTGGGACTTTTGGAAGTTGATTGGATCATGGACACACTATAGTTATCAGTGGATGGATCTATTGATGAATTATAGCTAAATGCGCTATTAGAAATCAAGGCCTTGTTGCAAGTGGTGTGTTGCTTGGGGTTATATCTTTTGGGTCTATATTCCTTCCTCAATTCTTCCGTTTTAACTTTGCTTTCTGAATGTCATCAGGTGACCAACTTTCCTCCACTATACTCTTCCTGCCTGCCATTTCTGCCTTGGTTCCAGCTGACTACAGACTAAATCCCACAAAATAATGAATTAATTGAAAACTCTCCTTTATGTTGTGAATGTTGGGTATTTGTTGTAGCAATGGAAAAACTTATGAATATGCTGGTTGAACAGCATGTCCTCATATTCGTGTCTCCTACCCTCTAGCTACAACTATGAACCATTCCAGTTTTTACATACTTCATATAAGTGCTTATTGTAGTGTTTGTCACTGTCTGACTGCCTTAATTTATGTAACATGATGTCCAGTTTGAACAATTCCTTCATGTGTTGGTATTTTGGCATAGTGCAAAATTCCCTCCTCTTAAATAAGAATAATATTTTTCTGTGTGTATTGTGTATTCTTTACATACTCCTCCATTCACAAACATTTAGATGTTTTTGTATCTTGCCTGTAATGATTGGTATTGCAAAGTAATGAACATACAGATATTTCCTTGAGATGCTAATTTTGTTCCCTTTATATTTCTAATCAGATTTGAAATTGAATCATAGTGTAGGTTTTTTTGTTATTTAGGAGAAAAAAAACACATATAAGAAAGACGAAAAGAAAAAGAGACAAATGACTAGAGTGAATGCACAACAGTAACATTACAGGTTTACAAAAGAGGATGATAGAAACTTGACAATGGTTGCAGTATTGCGTATTGCTATCTTTAAAATGGTTGTTTACATTAACAGATATAGACATGTAAAATTGATCTACTCATATGAGTATTAACTATTCTTTCTCAATATCTAATATATTCAGCAGTATGTTCGTTTTAGTCATCTTACATATACATATATAGAGATTTTTATCATTTCCTTTTCCCTTTCCTCTTTCCCCCTTTTCCCTTCCCAATTACTTTTGCTCTTCAAGCTGTTTTTTACTCTTACATACTATTTATTATAGATTTTGGATCATATATACTTTTTCAGTTTCTTACACTAGGAAAACAATATGGTATTTACACATGTGGGTTTGATTTATATCACTTATGAGTATGGTCTCAAGTCGTGTCCATTTACTTATAAAGTCTCAATGCAATCTTTCCTAACAGCTGAGTAGTACTCCATTGTATAAAAATACCACATCTTTTTTATCCAGTCTTTGATGGATGGGCACTTGGGTTGTTTCCAAGATCTGGCTATTACTAATTGGGTTGCTATAAACATGGGTGCACAGATATCACTGTGGTATGATGTTTTCAATTCATCTGGGAAAATGCCCAGAAGTGGGATAGCCGGGTTGAATGGGATCTCTAATCCTAGCTTCTTGAGGAATCTCCACACTGACTTCCACAGCGGTTGCACCATTCTACACTCCCACCAACAGTGAAGAAGAGTTCCTTTTTCCCCACAGCCCCTCCAGCATTTGTTGTTGGTTGATTTTTTAATCTTGACCATTCTATCTGGAGTGAGATGGAATCTCAGCGTTGTTCTAATTTGCATTTCCTGAATGACCACTGATGTTGAACGTTTTTTCATATATTTATCTGCCATTTGTATTTCTTTCTCTGAGAAGTGTGTATTCATCTTGGAGAAACATTTCCCAGAATCGGCAACTGGGATCTCATCTTACTAAAATTTTTTGCATATCAAAGGAAATCTCCAACAGAATGAAAAGAAAACCCACGAACTGGGAAAATATCTTAGCCAATTCTGCATCAGACAAAGGACTTCTATCTGAAACATATAAAGAATCAAAAGAAATCAGGCCCCTAAAATTCAAGGACCCAATCCAAAAATGGGCATAGTGTAGTTTTATTTTTAATTTTTTAAAGAAAATTCTATTGTTTTCTACACTAGCTCTACCAGTTTACATTCCCTTTAACAGTATCCAAAGGTGTATTTTTCTAGACAGCTGACCAACACTTACTGAACCTGGACTTTTGAAAACTGTAATAGTGCTTCTAGCAGATGTAAGATAACTTTCATTGTGGTATTGATTTGCTTTTCCTTCATGTGTAGTAATATTGTCCACATAATCAAATACACTGATATTTATTTGCCTTCTTTGTGAAATATATGGTCCTTCTATTGTTTTTTTCTCTGCCATATAGAATTTTTTCAGTTTTTTTAATGCTCCACACTTTTATTTTTGATTTTGTTGATTCTGCTTACAATATGATATCCAAAAATACGATTACCAAAGCCAATGGCAATGAGCTCTTCCCTGCTTTCTGCTAGTACTTTTATGGTTTCAGGCATTATGTTTAGGTTTTAATATTTCTTAAAACTGGGAATCTTAATCACACTACAGCACAAATATTTGATTTCAACCCTTTGCAAGTGGATGCGCATTTTTCTTAATGTGTTTTATTGAAAAGCATACTCTTTCTTCATTGAGTATTCATTGTTAGAGTCTAGTAACAATGATCCATGCATGTGTGATTTTTTTCTGGATTCTCTAGTTCATTACATTTGTGTATGTGTTTATGTTTATGCTTCGAGTTTCATATCATTGGGCTACTATTTTACTTTGTAAAATATTTAAAATAAAGCAATATTTTCGTAATGTCTTCATCTATTCACTTCCTTATGGTTCCATATAAATATTATGCTTCTTCTTTTATTTCTGTAGAAATACCATTAGAATATTGAAAGTGGTTGCTTAGAAGCTATACATGGACATTAGAAACATTTTAACAATATTCTTCCTATACAGTAATATGGGACATCCTTTAATTTTTCTGTTCCTTTCCTCAATTTATTTAAACAATGATTTTAGATTTGGTGTAAAATTATTTAACACAATTTATTACTGTTCTGAGAAATTGTTTCCTCAACTTACGATAATTCATTAGTGTATAGAAATACAATTCTTTCCTAATATTCATTTAAGTATGGTAACTTTACTAAACTTATTATTTAGTTCTAAAGTTTTTTGGTTAACTTGGGAGGCATTTTTACATGTAAAATCGTAAGTCTGCTAACAGAGAAAAGTTTATACCTTCCCCTCCAGTTTGGATGGCTTTCATTTGTTTTCTTAGTTAATCATTCTGGCTGTACTTCAAACAGTATGATGAATAGAAATGATGAGTGGACATTGCATTTTTCCTGATAATAAGGTCAGACTTTCAACTTTTCAATGTTGTGTATTATATTGTTGGAGTTAGCCATATATGACCTGTGTTGTATTGAGAAGACTTTCTTTAATTCTAATTATGTAAGATTTTTTTTGTGGAATGTTGAGTTTCACAAACTTTGTTAACTCTAATGATGTTGTAACTTTTATTTTTCATTCTGCTTAGGTAATGTGCCATGTTGACTGATTTATTTATGCTATAGTCACCTTTTTGCCCTAGAGATAAATTTGACTTCATCGTGGTATATAAGCATTTTACTGTTCATTTAAACTCAGTTGACTTCTAATTTGGTGAAGATTTTTGTATCTGTATTCATCAGGGATACTGGTTTGAATGTTTGTTTTCTTCTAGTAACCATATCTCACATCACTATCAGAGTAATCTGGGCTTCATAAAATATATTTTGAATTGTTTTTTCCACTTCATTTATTTGAATGTGTTTCAGAAGTATTAGTATTAATGGATCATTATGGATTAATAATGCACGTTACAATTGACCAGTCTGTTTATGCAGCTGATCATGAAATTTTTTTTTACTACTTCAATGTCCTTAAGTGCTGCTGCTGTGTTCAAATTTTCTTTCTGTTTTTTAATTCTTTTGAGTGACTTGTTTCTAAGAAATAATCAAAATTTTGATGAATTATCCTAGTTTTGGTGTATAATTGCTGGTAGTAGTTTCATACGATTCCTGGTAGTTCCATCATTTCATTTGTAACACTGCATCTCTAGTTTATAATTTCACTTTTGTAAATCATCTCACTTCTAAGTTAGTGTAAATGCAAGTTTGCCACTTTAATGCTGTCAAAGGACTACAGTAGTAGTTTTGGTAACTTTTTCTATTAGGTTTCTACAATACATTTTGTTTACTGCTATTCCAGTATCTTATTTTGTCTGCTAGTTTCAGGCTTCTTTTTCTGGTTCCCTCAGGTATTAATTTTAGCCTTCTGAAAACACTTTTCTTAGTTCAATAGACACTTCCTTAGTTCAATAGACAGTTTTTTCTTAACTCAACAAACAGTATAAAAATCATTCTTGGGACTGCTTTGCTGCATCTTATAAATTTTGGTGTTTTCATTTTAGATTTCTTCAAATTCTTAAATTTTCTTTCAAATTTTTCATTGACTTACTGGTTATTTAGCAATACGATGTTTAATTTCCACACATACATCAATTTTCCAGTTTTAGTCCTCTTATCAATGTGTATTTTCATATCGTTGTGCTCAGAAAAGATTTTTTTTGTTTTTGGTGAGACGGGGTCTATGTAGTTCACATTAGCCTTGAACTCACTATGCAGCCCAGGCAAGCTCAAGCTCACAGTAAATCTCCTACTTCAGCCTCCCAAGTACTGAAAGTGCAGGCACGTGCAAAGTTGTCCAGCTTCAGAAAAGATACAGGCCTCGAAATGGTTTTAAACTTCATGAGGATTTAAGAATTGGCTTGTGACCAAACATACTAATTATTCTGTAGTATGCTCTGTGTGCACTTCAGAAAAATTTCTTTGTTTCTTGTTTCCATTTTGATTTAAAGTTTTTTTGTCTGATACAAGTATACCCATCTCTGATAGATTTTGGTTTCCATTTGTGTGAATTATGTTTTTATTCCCTCTTATTTCAACTGATATATTTTCTTAAAGCTAACGTACATCTCTCGCAAACAATATATCATGGAAGCATGCTTCTTATTCCATTCAGGCACTCTCTTGAAGAATTTATACCATTATAGTTAAGCAATTGTGAAGAGAGGAAAATTTTATTACCATTTAATATTCTTTTCTGACTCTTTCGTAGATTTTGTGTTGTTTTTAATTGCTTCCTTTCTATCTGTCTTCCTTTGTGATCTGATGATTTTTCAATTGTGTTATACTTCAATGCTTTTTTCTGTATCTTTTGCTTAGTACTCTATGTTTATTCTTTTTAGTTATCATGAGGCATTCCTACTACTCCTATATTTGTAAAAAGTCTATTTTGAAGTGATAACTTTTATTACATGATTCTCCAAAATGTAAGTTTTGGTGTCACATATCATTTCATTTTACTATGTATGCACTAACAGCTAATTATTCTTACTATATATTTACAAAGGTTTATGGTCCACCATTAACTTACTATTATGAATTTAGCTATATTCTTACCACTACTAGTGACCACTTGATTGTAATTTTATTTTATTTCATTTCATTTTACTTTTTGTATTGGAAATTAAACTCAGGACCTTGTATTTGCTAGGCAGGTGCTTTGCTACTGAGCTATATCCCCAGCCTGATTCTAATTTTTTTTCCAGATTCTAATTTTAATTACTCTCCTTAACTGAATTTCAGATTCTGTGTACTAAGTATGATACTGTAAATGTGATGTAAACAATTTATTCCTGTAAAACGATGGGAAGAGATATAAAAATAAAAGGAAAATAAAAAATGTGGACATGTTTATTCTTTGAATAATCATAAGATTCATGTTTCAGAGGATAATCACACAATCTTCCTTCTGCATTACTTATGTGGAATAAACTAAGAAGGACACATCATTCTTTTACCAAATATTTATTTTTGTTATTATTTGAAGAGAAATTTTATAAGGTTAAGATAATATAATTAGAAAAACTACCTGTGATTATCTCATGGAGATATCTATCTACTTACCTATCTTCAGAGTATATATTTCTCTTTGGAAGAGTTAACAGACTTAGAAATATTAAACAGAATATGTATGTATAATTACTTCTTTGTGTGTGTTTTTGAGACAGATCTCACTACGCAGTTCAGGCTGGCCTTGAGCTCATTTTGTAGCCGAGGCTGGTCTCAAACTTGCAACAATTCTCCTGCCTCAGCCTCCTGGGTGCTGGGATTACAGGTGTGTGCCACCATGCCCAGTTGTGTGTAATTAATTTTAGACACTAAATGTATGAACTTTGGGGTTCAAATAATTGTATGTTGTAAGCTTCCTAGTATGACATGTGTACATTCTCATCTTCCCACCATTAAACTGAGATGTAAAAATAATATTCTATCTTTAGCACATGTGTTATGGTATAGGCTAAGTTTTGGAGATCAAAGGAATAAGTTTATTATAAGCTTTAGCTTATGCTTATAACTGCTTATGCTTATAAGCTTTAGCTTTAACTTATGTCTGAAGTCTACTGCTTTATTTCTTCTTACCCCTCAGTATACATGTTATGACTTCATAAGAATTTTCTTGATACCAGTGGAGTGATGTTGAGAGTGAAGCTGTCAGTCCCTCCGGTATCTAGGACAAGGCCACTGCTTCTCATGAGTTAGGCCATGCTCCATGGAAGTATGCACAGCTCTGTTAGCTGATATCAGTGCACAATGACTTGACCTTCATGAAATAATGTAGACAATTTCCTCTTGTTCCCTGTGAAGCCATCAAGGCACGCTGTTCTGCTAAAGAATAGATATTCTTCCTGACTCAGATTCTGCCCTCTTCTTAAGCTCTTCATGAACTTATTCATATGCTGATTGCATAAATAAATGCACTGTAGTTGCTGGGCAGTTCCTTTCTCCCATCAGTAGAGAGGGCTCCATCTGACCTTGACTTTTTTATATTGACTCCTGTCTTCTTCATCTTCCACTGTCCACCCTCTGGTGTTTCAAGAGCAGCACTGGACGTGAGCAGAGTGACAACTATAAACTTAGGCTTGAAAGTAGACATTTTTCAGATAGCAGTATAAAAGTAGCAATTAGTAACAACTGAAAGTGAAAGTCTGTAGCTTCACAGTACCAACTAAGAGAAGTAGCAGCATGCAAAGTTAATTATGGTTGATGTCATCGTTGTGGACTGAAGGACAATGATGTAGAGAAGTTTTCTCAGTAGGAAAAATCAGAAGCAGTGAATTTCTTTATTTACTTTGTATGATCGGAAGCAAGCATGTATTCGTCCAAGTTGATTCATGATAAGATGCTACTACTTCATTGAGATGATCAAGGTTTAGAAGGAACATAATTAAAAGATTAGTGACATACATGTCTGGAAAATTTTAAGATAAAATTCTTAGAATAAAAACTGGTTATGAAAATAGTAGGTGTTCCACTTTAATACTTGTCAGAGGTATCCTGTACACAGGACATCCGCTACTTCAAAAGTGTTTCTAATTGTGTTTGAAATGAGGACAAATGATAACCTATGTGTATGTTAGTTCATAATCTGAGGTACCCAAAACTTGATCAAGGAGCTCCTATTCAAAATGAGTAGAGTTGGAGGTCATATATTAGCAAACATCATGGAATTTCTCCCAAAGCATGACCTACTAATTTGATTCAGTATGCTAAAGGTATGCCAGTCAGATAGTAGCAAGTTGATTATATTGGAATCATTTTGTTATGACTGAAATAAATTTTGTTTCAGTAGAGTAAGTACGTACTCTCAGTATATGTTTTCCCCTACCATAATAGTTCAGTATGTATCATACTCTCCTAATTTAAGTAATATCTTACTCACCATTATGATATTCTATACAAAATTACTTTCAATTGAGGAATTTATTTGAGGATTCAGGAAGTGAAGCAATGGATTCATGAACAAAGAATTCACCAGTCATATATAAACATATATATAATTTCTCTTCTCTGGATGGTGTAATAGAATGGTGAACTTGCACACAGGAATTTTTTATATTCCCCCTAGGAAACAAAATCTTTATTCCCTGAGTTTGGGAATAAATGTGTAAATGAGAGGAAGTCCTCTCTCTGTTGTACTTAATTAGACATTTAAATGCAATTATCTCCAATTCCAAACAACTTTCAGCAATCTTGTTTGGAAATCTTGACTCTTAAGGAAGAAACGTGTCTATCTGAGCAGAAACATGTAATTTTATTATGTTGAAAATTAATATTAGTTATTTGAATTGAGTTTTATCTAGATACCATCGATATCTATTGTCTTTTATATTAGTGTCTATTAAAGAGACTACTAGAAACAAGTGGGAATTAGGAAAATATGCTTCTATATTAATGTGCGAACACTAAACTTGGAGAGAAAATCAGTAAGCAACTAACGTATTAGAGGTGAAAATATGTAGTAAGTTGGTAATGTGACAGTTTAAATGGTTGGACCACATAGTCTGTGCTTTTCATTTTTACAAATTTATTTATTCTTCCAATACTCAGACAATCCATATAAATAATATTTAACAGGCAGCTATTAAATTTTTTTATTTAAGAGAAAAAAACACATATAAGGAAGACAAAAAGCAAAAGACACAAACAAATGACTAGAGTAAATGCACAACCATAACATTATAGGTTTACAAAAGAGGATGATACAAACGAAAATGGTTGCAATATTGTGTATCGTTATCTTCAAAATGGTTGTTTACATTAACAGATATAGACATGCAAAATTGATCTAATCATATGAGCATTAACTATTCTTTCTCAATAACTAATACATTCAGCAGTATGTTTGTTTTAGTTATTTTACATATACACATACAAAGAATTATAACTTTTCCTTTTCCCTTCCCTCTTTTCCACTTTTCCTTTCCCAATTACTTTTGCTCTTCGAGCACTTTTTACCCTTAGATAGTATTTTTTTATAGATCTTGGATCATATATACTTTTTCAGTTTCTTACACTAGGGAGACAATATGGTATTTACACAAGTGAGTTTGATTTATCTCACTAATGAGTATGGTCTCAAATCGTGTCCATTTACTTATAAAGTCTCAATGCAATCTTTTTTAATAGTTGAGTAGTACTTCATTGTATAAAAATACCACATCTATTTTATCCAGTCTTTGATTGATGGGCACTTGGGTTGTTTCCAAGATCTGGCTATTACAAATTGAGTTGCTATAAACATGGGTGCACAAATATCACTGTGGTATGATGTTTTCAATTCATTTGGGAAAATGCCCAGAAGTGGGATAGCTGGGTCGAATGGGTTCTTTAATCCTAACTTCTTGAGGAATTCCCACATTAACTTCCACAGTGGTTTCACCAGTCTACACTCCCACCAACAGTGGAGAAGAGTTCCTTTTTCCCCAACCCCCTCCAGCATTTGTTATTGTTTGATTTTTTTAATCTTGACCATTCTTTCTGGAGTGAGATGGAATCTCAGCGTTATTTTAAATTGCATTTCCCAAATGACCATTGATGTTGAATTTTTTTTTCATATATTTGCCATTTGTATTTCTTTCTCTGAGAAGTGTGTATTCATCTCAGATGCCCATTTTTGGATTGGGTCCTTGAATTTTAGAGGCCTGATTTCTTCTAATTTTTTATATGTTTTAGATAGAAGTCCTTTGTCTGATGAAAAATTGGCTAAGATATTTTCCCAGTTTGTGGGTTTTCTTTTCACTCTGTTGGAGATTTCCTGTGACATGCAAAAACTTTTTAGTATGATGAGATCCCAGTTGTTGATTCCCGGAAGCATTTCCTGTGCAATTTGACTTTTGTTCATGAACTCTCTGCCTACTTCTAAGTCATCAAGATTTTTACCTACCCTGTCTTCTAGTAAGTTTAGTGTCTCTTTTGATATTCAGATCTTTGATCCATTTTGACTTTATTTTAGTCCATGGTGATAGACATGGATCAAGTTTCAGTTTATTGCATATAGAAAGCCAGTTTTTCCAGCACCATTTGTTAAAGAGGCTATCTTCCAATGTACATGTTTGGCCCCTTTGTCAAAGATGAGGTGGCTGAGTGTGTTTGTAGTTGTGGCTGTATATTCTAATCTACTCCATTGATCTTCAGGTCTGTTTTGATTCCAGTACCATGCTGATTTTATCACAGTACCTTTGTAGTATAGTTTCAAGTTGGGGATTATGATGCTTCCTACCTTCTCTTTGTGACCCAGAATTGCCTTTGCTATTCTAGGTTTTTTTCTGGTTCCAGATGAATTTCAGGAATGCTTTCTCTAGTTCTGTGAGGTAGGCAAGTGGTATTTTAATTGGGATTGCATTGAATCTGTATAATAATTTTGGGAGAATGGCCATTTTCACGATGTTTGTTCTTCCTATTCATGAACAAGGAATATCTTTCCATTTTCTGAAATCCTCTTCAATTTTGTTCTTCAGAGTAATGTAATTTTCACTGTACAGATCTTTTACTTCCTTTGTTAGATTGATTCCTAAGTATTTCTTTTTTTTTTTTTGGATGTTATAGTGAAGGGTGTGGTTGCACTTATTTCTCTCTCAGTGACTTTGTTGTTTATGTGCAGGAATGCTATTGATTTTCAAGTGTTCACCTTGTATCCAACAGCCATACTGAATTTGGTTATTACTTCTAGAACTCTTCTAATGGATTTTTGGTGGTCTTCCATGTAGAGTATCATATCATCTGCAAATAATGATAATTTCACTTCTTCCTTTCCTATCCTTATTCCCTTTATTTCTTTCACTTGTCTGATTGCTCTGGCTAGTATTTCCAGAACTATATTGAATAGGAGTGGTGATAATGGACATCCTGTCTGGTTCCTGATTTGAGGTTGAAAGTTTTCAGTTTTTCTCCATTTAGTAAGATGTTGGCTGTTGGTTTATGATATATGGCTTTTATCAGGTTGTGGGTGAGACAATCTATCCTGATTTTCTATAGGGTTTTTATCATGAATGGGTGTTGGATTTTGTCAAAAGCTTTTTCTGCATCTATTGAGATGATCATGTAGTTCTTGTCCTTGGCCCTGTTGATATGGTGTATTACATGTATTGATTTGCATATGTTGAACCATCCCTACATTCCTGGGATGAATCCCACTTGATTATTGTGTATAATCTTTCTGATAACTTTCTGTATTCTATTTGCCAGTATTTTATTGAGGATTTTTGCACCTATGTTCATGAGAGAGATTGGCCTGTAATTTTCTTTTTTGGTTGGGTCTTTCTCTGGTTTTGGTATTAGGGTAATACTTGTTTCCAGGAATGAGTTAGGGAGACTTGCTTCCCTTTCGATTTCATTGAAGAGTTTGAGGAGTGTTGGCATTAAGTCTTCCCTAAATTTCTGGCAGA
>RJWM01022166.1:0-34140 GCA_004363535.1 Dasyprocta punctata | reverse complement strand
GAGCAGTTTCTTTATTGTTGGTTTTGCTATTGCTTTGTCTTTGAGTTTCTGCAGTTTTCATTAGCAAAAAGAGATAGTAAAGGTAAACGACTATCTTGAGCTTCTGCTCAATAAATACCTAGTTCCACTACTGTAACCTAGTAGGCTCTCAAATGATTTAGGTCCCAACCTGACACCTAGATCCAGGCTTCGCATCCAATTTTGTTCTCACTGCACCATGGCAATGCCCAGAACTGCAATGTCAGAGAAAATTACAACTTGAAATACGACTTCCATTGCAGCCTAAATGCAAGGGTCCCCAAATGCCTGCAGGTCTGTGTTTGAGCTAAAGAGCAGACAGATGAAGAACAACCGAAGTTCCACAGGACACAGGCAAAGAGCAGGACCAGAGAGCTGAGGTGGAGAGGACTTGGAAGATGTGGGGGTTGAAGTTGGAGGAACCCCAAAATAGCATCCTTCTCCTCCTTCGGGTTTGGGACATGTTCAGTACGAGGAGCAATCACGGAAGGTCTCAGCCACCATCGTCAGGTGACTCAGGATGCGGAAAGTGGCCCCAGTCCCAGGCCTCAGAGCTGAATCTCGGGATGACTCTCAGGAGGGCAGGGCGAGGACCCCACGCGTGCGCTCCAGCCCCTCCCCAGGCGGGGACCCGCCCTGTCCCTATGCTCTGGCACAGCGCAGACGGGGAGGGAGCCCAACACGTGCCCCTGGGAGAGGGGCGCCCTGCAGGAGAAGAGGGTGAGGCTGAAGCCGCACTGCTCAGGCCCTGGTCCCAGTCACATCTGCACCCTTGGGAAGGACAGAGAGATGGAGAGAAGGGCCGGAAATGAGCCGCGGTCCCCTCTCCTCCCGGAAGGGGTGGAGAATGCTCCTCCCTGCGCCTCCTCCCTGCAGACGCACCCGGACAGAACAGTGTCTCCTCCGGAAGTCATGCCCAGGGCAGGCAGCAGGCATTCAAGGGAGAACACTCAGACAGAAGAAATCTGTGCGTGAGGCTGGACGTACAGAAATGCAGGGCCTGTGCGCAGCAGGGGTGGGGGACCCCAGGAGTGCACACGAGAAGGCGGAGGAGGAAAAGGCCGGAAAGATGCGGCCAGATTTGGACAGCCTCGGATCCCAGGCCCAGGCCCTCGTCTCTGATCATCAGGCAGCGCAAATCCGTGCCTCTTGCTGGAAACATGGCTCTAAGCATCTGCCCGAGCACGGGCCGGCCTTGGCTGTGGCCTCCTTCTCACCGGCTCAGAGCGGTTTTCCTGAGCTCCGGGAGGAAGGGTGGAGCCTTTGCCTGAAAGGTAACTCAGGAAACCTGGCGCCAAGTATCCCTGAGGGGAGTTCAGAAACTCTGGCAATACCACTGGCAGCGGACCCAGGATGACTTGCGCCAGTGAGGGCGGAAGAGGCGGGGCGGGGGAAGCGGGCTGTGCCGGCCCAGGTTACCCCATTCTGAGGACGGAGCAGCAGGAGGCACGTGTGAGAGCTGGCGGTGCCGCGCAGGTGTGAACTTTGGACTCATCAGTTCATCGGACGCAATGGAGGGCAACATAAAGGTGGATCTCCCAATGGAGGAATCTTATTCAACAGTCCAAGCCATTTCTCCAGTTTTTACTCTCAAATTGGATTCCATATTTGTTCAGCATGCTACCGTTTACAAAGCCTTTGCATTTTTTTAAAGAGAATAAAACCAAATGAAATAAAGTAGAATAGAGTCAATCAAAACTAAACAGTGAGCATGGTACAGGACTTCAAAACAGGTGAAAGGAAATCAATAGTGGCTACCATAATGCCTCTTGTTATCTTCAGAATAACTGCCCATACCACCAGGCATAATAAAATCAAACAAAACAAAATAGAATAAAATCAACCAAAACCAAACAATGAAAGCAATACAGGGCTTCGAAACAAGATAATAGGAAATCAATAATGGCTACCATAATATATTTTGTTATCTTTGAAATAGCTGTCCATGCCCTCAAATATAATAAAATCAAACAAAACAACACAGAATAAAGCCAAACTAAACAGAACAATGAAAACAATACAGAGTTTCAAAACACTATAATAGATTAACAATGGCCACTGCCTCCCCTTTTTAGACACTTCCTCCCCTTTCACTTTCACAGTACCGATTGTGCATTTTGGATCCCACTAATTCCTTTAGTTTTTTATGCTAGGAAGACAACACTGTGTTGGTTCCCCATGTGACTCTGAGCCATTTCACCCACGAGCATGATCTCAAGTTTTATCCATTCACCTACAAGAGCCTTGAGGTTATCCTTCTTTATAGCTGTATAGAAATGTCATATCTTTCTTATCTATTCTGCAGTTGATGGGCAAGCTACCCCTACTTTTTTCTGATTCCCTGTCACATAAAGCATTGTTTTCTCTCCTTTGACTTTTAGTCTATGAATTTCCCTTTGAGTTAAATGTGTTTCTTGTATAAAGCATATTGATGGATCCTGTCTCCTGATCCACTCTGCCTGTGTTTCTTTTTAGTGGTGAATTAAGGCCATCTGCATTAATGGTTGTGGCCAACATGCACTGGCTCATCTCGGCCATGCTATTTTCCTGCTGTTGGCTGCCTACTCTTCCCCTCCATTCAGTTGTCTGCCCTGCTCAGTGATCCCCCTCTGCTGCTTTTCCTGGAACCGTGGTCATCCTTATCTCTCTCTAGAATGCCCTTCAGTATTCTTTGTAGGGTTGGTTTGGTGGTCATGAATTCCTTCTGTTGTTTTTTGTCATGGAAGTATCTTGCTCCTCCATTAATTTTGAAAGATGGCTTTGCAGGGTACCTCAATCTGGGTTGGAAGTTGTTTTCTTTCAGGACTTGAAATACTTCACTCCAAGTTCTTCTTGACTTGATGGTTTGTGATGAGAAGTCTGTTGTGATTCTAATGGGTTTTCCTTTATAGGTGATCAGTGTCTTTAACATTTTTTAATATTCTGTTCTTGTGCTGAATTTCTGGGATCTTGATTATTTACAAAGCCTTTTCATATGGCATTTCCCATGGGGCCTCAGAATCGACTGGGGAAGTTAGGAGAACAAGGGGCGTGTGATCCCCATGGGAGGAAACCCAGCCAGGGCCCACGAGTAGGTCTAAGAGCCGCCTCCGGCTGTGCTGAGTGGGGCTTTTGCTGAAATGAAGATACAGTACTGGCCCTGTCATTGGCCCAGCAGGGTGTCGTCACCAACAGGCATGTGACAGAGAGGGTTGCGAGGTCATCCTACATGGTACCAACCACCCAGGCTGCTTCCGGGGTGACTCAGCTTACCTAACCCCAAGTGGTTCAGGAGGATTACAAATGGACATGTGCTTGTGAGCAAAGACGGGGAACTACAATCAGGGCTGCTCGTACGTCCGGGACTTCCTCCCCTACACACTTACTCACCTTTCCTTGGTCCTTCGAGTAGTCCTAACACTTGTAACATGGATACCGAGATACACACTCACAGCTCCAAGGCCAGAAGATTCTGTCACTAATGTTTTAAAAAGCAGCAATTCAGACATCAAAGGCAGGGCACGTAGCTTCACACTGTCTCCTAGCAGACCTGCTTGTATTAATCAGTCAAGGGCAGATTCTATCCGACAACCCACCACGGGCCAAGTATGCCCCACAATTCCATTTTCAGTCCTGCTGGCCCATGGACATCTGAATACATGACCTCCATCCCAGACCAACACCCGGGATGGGCTGGGGCTGATGTTGGACGATTGTCCTTCATTCATCTTCGTGTCACTCCCTCACCCCATCCCGAATCCCTCTGAACCTGGGAGGTTGTAACTAGCGTTCACTGTGGTTTCTCCAAACCCGGCTTTTCCAAAGGTCCTGCCGTTTTTCTTAAGGAACCTCGATGGCCGGGGTAGATGGTGCACATCCACTCCAGGGCCACGCTCGGGCCCCAGGAGCAGTAAGGAGGTGTCGGGAGAGGACCTGTCCGTGGCTCAAAGCCCAGAGTGAGATCCCCTGTCCTTGAAGGGCTTTGGTTTCAGCCCCTGCCTGGGAGAACAAAAGCGATTTCAGCTGTCAGGTCTGCAGCCCTGGGCGGGCGGCTTGGGGTCTGACTTGGCTGGCCTTCCCCGGGTGCCGTTCCACATCAGATGTTCCCCTTCCCCGCAGACGATTGGCTGAAATTAAATATCCTGAAATTACACTGAAAAGGGTGAGAAAAACTAATGCAGAATTTTAATCAAAATGCAAGCTTAACAGTTCCCAGCCTTTGAAATGTGGCGCGGGCATGGGCTCTGGACTGGGGCGGGGGTTTCCAGGACGCGTGCTCAGGTGTGGAGGAGGAGCCTCTCTTCTAGGAGATCGCAGCTAGCCAGCGCCTCACGGTGCAGGGCTGCAGGCTTCCAACGGCAGCTGTAGCGGGCCTTCTTCCCCGCGCACATGGACCTGCTAGGGGGTCCCCAGCGGGGAGTTCGGGAAGGGGTCGGGGGTGTCCCGGGGGGAGGCACTCCCTAACCTGGGGGTGTTCCTGAGCAGGGAGTCCCGGGGGAGGGAGTCCCGGGGGAGGAAGTCCCCGGGGAGGGGGTCCGGGTGACCTCCCCGCCCCCGCCTGGCTTTGGGGTGATGGGGCAGCAGCAGGAAGACAGAGGGGAGAACAGGCCGAACAAAGGAGGGCAGGATGAGGAGGCCATCGGCGCCCTCTGGTGGAGGACGCCCCGCCAGGCAGCCCAGAGGAGCTCTCCCTGGACTCGCTGTACAGAGACTGATGGTTTACTGAGCAGAGCCGAGGCTCCCCGGCCGCCTGGGCCCAGCGGGCTGGAGACGCGGGACCCAGCTCTGGGAGAAGCCCCAGCGCCAGCCGCACCGTGGGGCCCTGGACGGGCTGCAGCGGAGCGGCCAGGGGATGCCAAAGTCTTCCTGCGTGAAAGGCGAGGCGCTCCGGGAGCCCAGCGAGCAAGCACGCTTCCCCTCCGCCTGCCTTCCCAGAGACGGGCGGGCGGCAGGGTTTCTGGGAGGATACGCAATACCTTGTTACAAACCATGTAATGTTTTAAAAAGTATCTCTCTGACAGCTCTGGCCAAAGCCAGATCTCCCGTCCCGATCGCTTCAATGTGTCGCATCCCTATCGCACCGCAGCATCCAGGCCGCGGGAGCCAAGACGTGCTGTTTGTCCAACCTTCCCATCTGGAAGCAATGAGCTCAATCTTCTGGCTCTCCCTCCTAAAAGCTATGTCACAAAAGAGTAGCAGCCTGTGAACTGCTTTGTCTCCCCCCACCACACACCCCGGGCTCCTAGCTCTCTGAGAGCGCCGTGCGGCCCCACCGAGAAGGCCCTGCCCTGGCACACCCCAAGCAGGCCGCCGTGCCCTGCTGTCCATCGGGAGTCATTCACACTGCAGTCCCACTTTTGACGTTTTGAAGGGTGCAGCTTAAAACATCGCAGAGGCTCAGGGACTCCCCGTGTCGGATGCACTTGCTGGGGAAGAGACACTGTTTCCGGTGGCCCGCTGCAGGCCCAGCTCTGCGCTCCTCTTGGACGGTCTCCTCCACTCACCCTGGGAAGCTCTCCCTGAGTCCAGAGTCAGCTGGTCACGATGGGAACTATACTTGCTACTGTATATGCCTTGCTTACGCATCAGACTTTGATTGAGTCCCTGGCAGGTCCCTGGTCATGTGTTCTAGGGTATCCCAACATCCAGTGGCCCCTGGACCCCAGGAATCTGAGGCTCGGAGGGAGACCAGCCTTAACTCCCGAGCAGTGCAGTGGGCGAGTCCTGCGGCCCGGAAGCCCTGGGTGAGTGAGAGTCGTCGGGACCAGGCCCAGGAAGGTGAGTGGGGAGCAAAGGCCCCGGTGCGTCACAGTGACAGGTGGGGAAAACAGGGCACTGAGAGTTAGGGCGGACGCGGCCGGAAACGGGACCCACAGTGGCGGGGACCGTGGAGACTGAGGAGCGACCCTAGGCCCTGCCGGAGATGACAGCCGCGCTGGCCCTCCAGCCCGAGCTCTGAAGGATTAGCCTGAGTGGAGGCCAGCCCGCGCTGAGCTCCCGGCTGGGGCGGCTTCTCTGTTTGCCTTCAGCGGGACGGCTGGGGCAGAGGCCAGGCTTCCTGCGCCGCGTCCTTGGGGAAAGGGGCCTCCGAGTCCTGGGACGGGTCCAAACGGCCTGCTTCCCTCACTCTGCTTCCTAGGGAGGACACCTAGCCGGGCAGGGGAAGCAGGCTGTCCGAGGTCACACAGCCGCTCAAAACACAGTTCTTAGGCCAACTCGTAGACTCGGAGGCTGCATCTGGGCGCCAGCCAAGCCCATGTTTGTGGAGGCCCATATTTGCCGAGGTCCTGAGGCATGGCCCGCTCCCCCACTCACGCTAAGAGCGTCCACAGTGCTCAGCCGAGAGTCCCCGCTGGGCAAGGCCTCCCGCGGCCCGGCTTCCGGGCAGTGCTTCTGAGCCCGCGCCCCAAAACGCTGTCTGGACGCTCTGCAGCTAACCTCTGACTGGCAAATTAGTTCAGGCCTGGAACAGTTAAATGAAACTATAGGCGCATCAAGGGAAGGTTGTTCGTGTCCTGTCTTTTTTTAGACTGAGTCTCTGATGTGTTTATTTGGGAGTTTGGCTTGTGCTTACTACCCCACTACTTAGAGTTAATCCTGTGTTTTCTCTGAGCTACCTTTAAATCCATGTCAAATGAAAAATGCTGCCTGATTTTGAAGTGCATGGTATTATAAAAAGAATCCCAAGGTTTATGATCTCAAATTTATTATCATATGTATTTACTTCTCGTTTTTCTTTCTTACTTTTTTTTTTTTTTTCAGGCTCGTGTCAGCTGGAAAGTTTTTAGTATGAGTCACAAAGGAACAGGGAGGAAAGACGTCGGATAGTGCTTCCTGGGGAACTTTTCATCCTTCCAAAGAGATGCCCGTAAAGAGTCCTCCTCAGCTACAGCCGCTTAAAAATCAAGTGGGTTTAAAGGGCAGGAACCACGCCTGATTCACCCGTCTTACTTTTGACACTACGTTTGGCATGCAGATGTGCTTGGTAAATGTTGGCTGCCTAGGAGCCACCGAGGTAGACACAAACCAGCGTCTGCATTCTTATTGGCCTGGTTTCAGTTAGAAGGGCTTTCTAAAAGCTAAAATATTTTTGTTATTTTCTTAGATGCCAAATAAGACAAAGAAAAATGTTATTTTAAAGCAGTTCTATATTTAGTAAAATATTCTGGAAATAACTAAAATTTTATATATGTAAAATTGCATATGTATCTTACGTTTACTTTCTATATTGCTTTCTTACATTTGCTATTCCTATAAATGTATCTTATATTTGCCTATAAAACAAAGTTTGGGAAAAATAAAGGTTTCTGATAATTTTTTAAGTTTAGAGTAAACCTTTTATTCAGAACCCTTCCTCTCTGCATGCTTAGGCATCTGGACTGGTTGACTTGTGAACTCTGCATTATTCTAACCGAAAGGGAAGGACTGAGCATACCTAAGTGTGACTCGGGGAGCAGAAACCGCAGTGGCACCCATGGGCGCCCCTTGTCCGCAGCTCTGTGGCCTCCATCACCAGCCCCTCTAGTGGGCGGAGGGTAGCGTGTGTGGCAGAGATGGAAAACAAAAGAGAAAATGTCAGGGAAAATCCACGTGCGTTGGCTCTTCCTCTGGTCAGTACCACACAGGTCGCCCACCATGAAACTCGGGGAGACACCAAACACATGCCACGGGGTCGCGTCATCTGAGGTGCATATTCTGAAGCTGCCAGTCGACTCAGTGATGGGGAGAAAGGACTCTGATAAATCTCAGCGTTTGCTCCACTGTCTGGCTGACACTTTAGGTTTCATTGCCCCATGTATTTGTCTCCTGTGAATGTGTCTCAGCTCCAGCAAGACTAAGCACAGCCTCCGGAATTCAAGGGTCTGTGCTCACGTCGCCCTCCAGCTCACTCCTGGGCCTAACACAGAGTCCCTAAGTGTTCCTGCCATATGTCCAAGAGGCCCCCCTGCAGTTTACCCACGGCCATCTGTGAGGATTCCCTCCAAGTAACTCCACCAAGGAGACGATCCACTCACGTCGGGGAGACTTCGCAAGCCTGAATCACTGCAGAGCCCCGGAACTAGGTGACCTCTGAATTGACTATAAATTTGGATATAATGGTTAAAACCCACATGGCTCCCTGGAAATGCTGTTAGACTACGTTAGGCAGATTAAGAATCACAGCATCAATGGCTTGCACATTTTATTCTGTTTGTCAAGACCTTGCTGCCTGGGGTTGCAGTATAAAAGAGGGGTCAGTCCTTGAGGGGTTCAGTGAACCCCACTCAGATGCACTCTAAACAAGCCGACATTCCAGCTCACAGCCCGTGTCGCTCTCACGGCGTCCTCCGCGGCTCCCTCTGCCCCTTTCACATCCCAACAGTCCATCAGACATTGATGTGACAGAGCCGTCACTGCACAAGTCCCCCCTCCATCAATATCCTGGAATAGGAATGCCAAACATACACGTCCTGAGAGTCACTCTGTAAGCAGAGCCCTGTGCATCTGGAGGAGAAGCTGTGTTTATGTTCCATCCATGCTGCTTCCATAAAGTTCCGAGACCCTCTCTCCGGCACAAGCCAGAGACGCCCTCCCACCAGCTGCAGGATGGACTCAAAGGCTGGACCTGCATTCTACGAGCGCCTCTGCAGCTGCCCCGAGAATGGACAGCCATGTCCCCCAAGGGCCAGCAGACCCGCTCTGAGACCCCAAAGCCCCATCACGGGGCAGTCATCCTTGGCCGCCTTCGCGGGGGACACGTGGGAAGGAGGAGAAGATTGTCTCCTCTCTCCAGGAAGTGACGGGGTACTGGGGCAGCCCCAGAATCCCAAGCACTGCTGTCGGCAGCCACAACTTCAGGTCATAAGGTCCAGAGACAAGTTTGAAAAGAGTTTAGTGCTCAGCTCCGAGGGAATTGGATACAGGAGAGACTTCAGCAGTCACAGTCACTCAGAACAAATCTCCAGCTTCATCCTTCCATTGCAGAGCTGGCAATGCACCGTCTCACCAAGGGAGCTGCAGCCCCTGCTTCCCCTCAGTGCCCCGAAGGCTCCGGAACTACGAGGATAAGTCCGGGGTTGGGAGACAGAAGAAAGAGAGGGGAATTGTTACCTCCCCAAAAAGAGGAAGAGCAGGAGAGAGAGTGAGGAAAGGAACGAGACAGGCGGATTTTGAGCAGATTTTCTTTCCCTGAGGAGACCCAGCGCGGCCACGCCGCACACCCCACTTGCGGAAGGGTTTAGGGTGACCTGGGGGCCCTTGTGAAATGCAGTCAAGCATGCAGCTCTGGGGAGCTTATTATCTCCACAGATTTGCCTCTAACACACAGAGGGATGCGTAATGGAAGCCAGGGGAGGACGTCAACTCTTCCTGGCCCTGCTCCAGGGGAGACCCAAGGCCAAGTCTCTCATGGTGGGACAGGGTGACTGTTTACCACCACTGCCTCCGCGTCCCCAGGCGCCCCGGTAGTCCAGGTCCTCACACCCTGTACTCAGCATCCCGCACAGAGCCGCATCTGCGCCGGCTCGCACTCGGGCCACAAGGGCCGCAGCCGAGTGTGCGCCTCCTCAGGTGCGGGGGTGCTCCCCTGGCGCCCGGGCTCACACGGCGCTGCCTGCTTCGCCCTGCTGGCCCTGGGCTTTGCAAGAAGCCCGTCAGTGCCCTTTGTTTCTTTTTGCCTCCAGCGGCATCTTCTCTCTTTATCTCTGGGGAGACAGTGGAAGCTACAGCAAAGCCCCACAAACACCGCAGATCTAGTGCTGGGCTCACGGCGGGTCACCTCCTGTCACACAGTCTGTCACCTCCAACGGCTTCTCTCTGACCAAGGATCCTCGTCCTCTCCCAGGGTCAATTCACCGACACCCTCTCCCGACGGACACTGCATGGTTAATATCCTTTTCTGTTCTGTGATCAAAAGAAATTCTGTTTCCTCAAAGATGCTGGAAGTTCCCTATGGAGAAAGAAATATTATCCTTTCTCTGTCTTCCTTTTGCACTCGTGGACTAAGAAAGTTTCTCAAACCTCAAGGGCTCTGCTCGCAGTCCCCAGCCGAGGGAGAAGCAGCTGGGAACACAGCCCAGGAATGTGCTCCCCAACGCTCAGACCTGGCTCCCCGGACCGCACCTCACACGTGCACGGCCGGCTGTGCACACCCAGGCGCGCTCCGGCCGGACCAGATCCGGGGCTCACAGCGAGCCCGCGCAGCCTCAGGACCAGCGTTGGCACTTTCCCACGGTCCAGATGACTGGGTGGGTGGAGCTGTCCGGAATCGTCCCGCAGGTCAGCAGTGGGGCTGGGGCCACCCTTTGTTTCCGCAGGACAATCTATTACATATTCAGATTTCAAGCGAGTCCCACCGTTTGATTTCAAGCTGCAGCTAGAGTTCTGTTATACTGAAAGGAAGAGCAGTTTGCAAATCCATGATTTAAGAAATTGTGCTAATTGTACACTAAACAATGTAAACAATTATGATTAGACACAGTGAAAATGACCAGGGGAGCCGGTGGGCCACGGGGCAGGATGTTCACACGGCCTTCTCATCGCTCTGGACTCATTCGATCGCATCCGCTAAGTGGGCCCAAACGTGCTAGCAGGAACTGGAATAACAGAAATGGCACGAGGATGCTGTTTTCGATGTAGAGTAAGAGGCTGCTTTGGAACTTTACCTAGGTATACGTTAAATTATTAGAGTCTCACGTCTCTATGATGGTGTATTATTATTTCTATATTAGAAATGGTAACCATTTGGCTTTGAGATACATTGTAATATGGGATCCATCTTAACAACAGAATCCTGTAAGAGGCCCCAAAAACCAACAGTCCAGCACAGAGAAGCGAACACCGCATGACCTTACTGATATGTGAAATCTAAAAATGTGACACTCATGGGAGGATGAGACTGGGAGGGTGGTTATCAGAGGCCGAGAGGGGAGCGGGGAAAGTGGGTTAGAAAAGACAAGACGTTAATCAAAGGAGCAGGTTTCAGTGAGAAGAGGGAATAAAGGCTAGATGTCTTTGTGCTACTATAGCAAAGAACAATGACTTGTGTATTTCAACATCAATAAAAGTAGATTCTATGTGTTCTCACCACAAAACAAGTATGTGAAATGATAAGCATGCTATTAGCCCAGTGTAACCATAATACAATAGATACATGTATCTAAAATCACCCTGTAGCTCATAACTATTTGTCAATTTGAAAATAAAATTTTAAAAAACTTCTTCTAAAATTTTCTAAACTGTTTTCCTGGAACATAACAACAAATGGGAACACACACGCACATACACCCACACCCACACACACACCCACACACACACATTCCATTATGGCAAAAATGAAGAAGTATAAACAGGAAAAGAGTTAAATAAGCCATGGTAGATTGACGGTTCATAATAAGTTTATCTTTTTTTTTTTTTTTGGTCAGTACCACTTATCAAACTTGCAACCTCGCACCTGCCAAGCAGCCACTCAAGCCACTGAGCCAAACTCCTGGCCCCCAAAATGAGTTTATTGTAATCAGAAGGAAATAGATGTGGGATACATGGTCATTATTAGGTAATAGTATAAACATGTATTACCCATATACACATTCACACAAGTATAGGCAAAATATAAAAAAGTAATAGTGAAATAGTGTTTATCTCTGAAGATTTAGTGTTATTCTTATTTACTTTATTGTGTTTCTTACATGTGTGTCAAAAATATGCTCCTGTGTTTTCATTATCAGAAAATCATTATAAAACTTATTTTACAAATCAAACACATGAACTCCTTTCTGATCCGAATTGGCAGCAGCCGTGAAACTCACGTACTGCAGCTTGCTTTTGCTGAAGACCTTGTGTGTGGCTAGAGCCACTCTGGGGTGACCCCAGCACCATCAGGTATCAGCAAATAAGGAAGGAAAGTGGATGTAGGGGACAGCCTAGGTTATATGAAAAAAAAAATCTCATTAAGGAAATATCTAAACTGCTGCCATCTATTTTTATGTTACAGACATCAAAGAGCTGACATCTAGTCGAGAATCTGTGTGGCAGCTTCTTCCCCGGCGGTCCTGCAAAGCCAGACGGGAACGCGGGGTGAGCAGCACACAGCACAGGTACAAGATTTCCCGAGAGGTCGTTGCCAGGTAACACCCGCCTCCAAGCTGGGGTCTAACGAGAAAGGAGCCCGCAGTGCCTAAGCCCCAAGGAAACCTATGTCTCTCCGCTGAAGGAGAACGCAGAGGACACTGCCCTCATGCTGAACAAAACAAAATCTCTGAGTGGGAACTAAAAACTACCTCTAGCATCCACTGACCATCCGCATCACACCACCTGTGTCAAATAATTCACACCAACTATTTAAAGTCTTAAAGCAGCACAGAGGAAAGTTGTAGAAGGAAGCATCCACACTCTCTAGAGGAATGAAGTATCATCTTAGCCTTAAAGAAGGCTCATAAATAATTTTCCAAGTAACAGAACAGTTCATAGTCAATAACAGGAAGCCAACGAATCCTAAGTGAGAACAGGCGACCGAGGAGGAACGGCCATTGCGGCCAGGCCCACACGGAGGTTATGGCGGGCCAGGACGGAGCCTGGTTTGTAGTGGCCCTTTTCCAGGTGCCTGATGACCTGTCACCTCCCAGCAGCTGCACCTGCTCCTTCTGTTATACCAGCATCTCCATATACAAACTTGAAGGACGCAACCATTCAGACCACTGCAATATGGCCACATAATCATTGCAGTAGCGTCTGCAGGTTCACAAAACCAAAATAAAAGTGTAAGTTAAAAAGTGGATGACTGAATCAGTGTGAGCTAAAAAGACCTTGTATTATTAATAACAAGGGCAAAGTACTGATCAATTTTAGACTTTTTCGAATTCAGTACTTATGCCTTAATTTCTATGCTAATTACTAAAATCATAGGAACAGTGTATTTACTAGACATTAAAACATGAAATGATTAAAAATATCTTCCCATAAAAGTTAAGACAGGAAAAAAGTATCTTAGGAGAACAAGCTAAAATTAAATGAGAGATATAAATCCATATTAACATGATGTAGAAATGGAATAAATGTTCTAATTAATGAAGTTTATTAGAGAACATAAAGCTGTCAATGTGTAAGTTTTTTACAAGAGATATATAAACCATGAGAATACAAATGATTCAAAGTAAATACATGGAGAATAAACCTTGACCTAGTATCAATGTATTTATATATTGAATGAAATAGACTCTAAAGTTGTGTGGATAGAACACAAATCGATTACTTCATAAAGAGGGCATTTTTCACCTCCTGAGGAATATAGAAATTCTAAATTTTTAATGTTTAATTATATACATTAAAATGCACATTGCTAAAATGGATACAACTACCCCCAAAATAAGTAAATTCACAATCATTGAGGGAGATTTTAACATACTTCTTTCAGAAAGTGACAAATTTAGACCCACTAAAAAATTAGAGTTCAACAATTCATCATTGTCTTAGTTACTTTTTACTCATTGCCAAGACAAAATACCTGATGCCCAAAATTAGGGAAGGAAAGGTTTATTCTTACAGTTTCTTGGGAGTTTCAGCCCATACTTAGTTGGTTCCAAGTCAGCATGGCATGGCGGGGCTGCTGTTCATGGCAGCTGCAAGCAGCAAGTGCACTGGTGAGAGAGAGTGCCCGCGAGAGAGAAGGTAGAGGGGTAAGAGGAACTGTGGCAGAATGAACATTATATGGCATGAGGGGAAGTGCAGCTTCTTCAATAAGTGGTGCATATATGATTGGTTAACAATATGGAAAAAACATAAGCAATCCTCTACCTCATTTAATATACAAAATTTCTTCCATATTGTTTAAAAGTTTCAGTATGAGAGATTACACTACCCATTTACACTGTGTGTCGGCTCCACCCTGGGCGGGTGTAGCACTCACATTGCCAATCCCCGGCACTAGACAACAAACTGAACACAAGCAAGCGCCAGACTTAGCCCCATCAAAAGTGTATGAAGACTTGGGGGGACAAAGCATACTCAATACAATCATTTTAAAAAGTCTTTGCAATAAAAATTGGAGAGGCTATCATGAAGCTCAAAGGAGGTTTACATTAGTAAAACACTGATATAAATACAGTCAGTGGCAGAGATTTTCGGTTCTGAGGCTCTTAACAGTGTACCAGGGAGCCCGCTGTTACTAGGCCTTTGCAACATCATGCTGAATTCTATGAATGATGTGAAAAAGCAACAGGAAGCCATGCAAATGTTTGGGGTTAGACAGGAAGAAACAAAGTTTTCATTATTATTAAGTAATTGCATGTGTAGGAATCTGAAAAAGCTACAGATAAATTATAAGAATGATAGTAATGCTGTTGGAAACTCAAGTGATTTAGCAATTTTACATTATTTGTGTACATATATTCACTTACAGTAAAACATTAGAAAATGAAATTAAATTATATAACTTGTGATAACATCAGGAAATATGAAATATCTGAAAATAGGTCTTGTGAAAATTCCAAATTTTACTTAAAAAAAATTTAGGCAAGGGTAGGGACTTAAATAGAGTAGAATGCTTATGATATTTGGAATGCCTCATACTTTAAAGATGCTGAGTCCTACAAAATTGGTTTATAGATCTATTGCAAGGTTGATCAAAACCGTAAAAGAAGGGTGTGTGTGTAGCAGTTTCTATGCAATTTGATGGACTGTTTCTCAATATGTGCTAAAAGACAAAGCATTAAGAACAAAAATACACTCTAGAAAAAATAGCAGATTGAAAATCTTTAATGGAAATCAACACTTTTTGTGTGTTATAATAATTTAGATGTATTCATTTGAGACAAGCCCAGCGACAAACACTACAGCTCAGAAACAAAATTGTATACCTAAGATCCCTTGAACTGTGGCAGAATGAACATTATATGGCATGAGGGGAAGTGCAGCTTTTTCAATAAGTGGTGCATATATGATTGGTTAACAATATGGAAAAAACATAAGCAATCCTCTACCTCACTTAATATACAAAATTTCTTCCATATTGTTTAAAAGTTTCAGTATGAGAGATTACACTATAAATATTTTAGGTAACATTATGAGAGAATGCTTTCATGATCTTGAATAAAGTCAAATTTTTACATTAAACATAAAGGAAAAACTACTAATTATACTACAACAAAAATGAGAACATTGATGTTTCAAAGATACCACAGCGAGGTTTGGGGTGTCGCTCATGATTCAGTTCTCGCCTCGCATGCGCAAGGCCTTGGGATTAATCCTCCACAACAAACAAATCATAACCAGAAAGACGACGTGAAAAGGGTAAAAATCCAAGTCACAGCAGAGAATAATATCTGCAGTCATACAACCGACAGACAAGAAGTATCCAAAATATCTAAATAACAATATATACACATCCTGAAGAAAATATATATTAATACAAATAATTGTAAAACGACATGAACTGACCCTTCCAAACTGGCCAGAAGCATATTAAAAGTTGTTCATCTTCAACTGCAAATAGAAAAATGAACAGTGAAACCACAAGATGAAGCTGAACACCAAAATCTTTAAAAGTTGAATGAGACCAGTCTTGGTAATATCTTTCATTCCCTGCTGACTGGAGTATAAATTGGCGCATTCACTGGAGGATATTTCACCTCATTGACTCCTGAGGTAAAACTGTGTGTGTCCTGTGTTCAAGTCCTTCTACATTTGCCATGCACTGTACAGAAACCTGGTGCTCATGTGTCCCAGAGGACGGATAAAAGCGAATGCCCCATCGTACAAACTGGAAATAACCAGGCTGGTCACCGGCAGTAGAAGAGATCAGTGACCTTCAACACATTCGCCCCAAGCGATTCTCAGAAAGAATCACTGGGCAGCTGCTACATACACCAACGCAGAAGAATTCCGAAGCACCATGTTGAACAGCTTTCTAAGAGGTTGAAAAATAGCCTAAACTAACTTATATTTTTGAGGAAAAACGTGTAAGTATTCGATATCGTTGGAAGAACAAAGCAGTGCTTACGACCGTCCAGCCCAGTGTGTTCCCTTCACAAATGAGAGGGCGGCTGCCTCACTTCCCAACCCGGTGGTGGTGCCGGCTTCACAAAGGTGGTCCTTCTATAATACGGTCACTCATTAAACCCTGCGTGTGTGTATACAAATACACAGGTATAATGCGTATTTTTAAATATGTATCTTTACAATCTAAAAGAGTTCTGAACAAGGAAAAAGAAGGAAGGAGAGAGGGAAGGTGAGGGAGGAGAAAGGAAGGAAGTTAGATTTCTCCGCTGCGAATGCCAGCAGAGCCACATCCGCCCTGCTGGAGCTGGAGTCCGCGCTGCGAGACGGGCGGGGTCCTCCTGGGGACCTTCCTCTGCCATCCATCACTCCAGGTTGCCAGGGCCACGGAAATACCAAATGTCCTGCTCCACACTGACCTCCCCCGTCACCTCTGATCTAGATAAACTAGTGCTCCGCACTGTGGACTTGAGAAACCCGAGCCCGCCCTTTGCCGCTGTCGAAACTGCTAATGTTCTGCCCTCAGGCCAAGAGAAAACGCAGCTTCCTTCCCTGACTGGGTCTCAGCACGTGCAACCCCAGCTGTGAACTTGCTGCAGTCTGCTAATCAGAGACACGCTCCACCACTTCTCTCCTCTCCTCCTTCCCCATCTCTCTCCCTCCTGCTCTTCCTTCCTTCCTCCTTTCTTTTTTCTTTTCTTTTCTTTTTCCTTCCTTCCTTCCTCTCTTTCTTTCTCTCTTTCCTTCCTTCTTTCTTTCTTCCATTTTCTGAGACAGAGTCTCACTATGCAGCCAGGCTGGCCTTAAACTCTAGGCAATTTCTCTGCCTCAGCCCGCTGCGTGCTGTGGTAACGGGCGCACCGCCAGCCCGGTCCTTCTCCCTCTGTCTTTATCCTCCCCACCCTCCTTCCTCACCACTACACAGTCTCACCTCATGTTACTTCGCCAGGGCTCGGCACAACTACGAAATGTCATCTCTTTTTACTCCTGGAACAAGAACAGAATGGCATTGCCTTCGGAATTTTTAAGTTTGAATAAGGAATTTTTTAGTGGGCTCCAGAGACTCGAAATCGCTTTATTCACGTTAACATAGCTACAGTGCAGCCGCTTCCTCACGAGTGCGGCCCGGAGGAGCAGCGTGGTCAGGCGTTGTGCGAAGCTGACTTTATCCTTCCTCTTCCTGGAGCTCCCAGCACTGGGCCGTTCGTGCACCGAGTATTCATGGCGGACTCTCGCTGACCACAGTAATACCAAAACACATTAAGAACTTTCTGCCGTATGCCTAGATGCATCTCACTGCCAGGATTTGCCGTCATTAAAGTGAAAATGACAACAGCAAGGCACTAACAGCCACCCCACCACCCCCACTGCGCACGGGTGGGCTTCACCTCCTGAAGTCCTACATTGGGGGTCACTTCCTGTCGGGCCGACGGAAGGGCCCTGAGCTTATCCGACAAATGGTGTGAACTTTCAGGAAGTGGCTAAAACCCTGAGTTTCTTAGAGCCACTCGTCAGCTTGGGCAGCCTCCGGGGACCCCACAGCCCGCCAGGCTCCAACCCCGCACAGGGCATCCGCAGCGCCCGCAGCAGCGGCAGTGCCGGGCTCACAGCGATCGCATCGCAAGGGCCCCGGCCTCATCCCGGCCCCGGCACCGCCCGCGTGCCCAGCCTGACTGAGCGGGCCCGCACACACGAGCGACTTTGTCACCGCCCCTGCTTTACCTCGGGAAGGCACGAGCGTGCAGAGCTGGCCGCAGGCCCCGTGCGCGCGCCCTTCAGCCAGGAACTTGCACGATTCTGTCCTACAGATTGAAACAAGTCTGAAGCATCATCTTCAACAAAAGTATTAAGATACAGAAATAGAGGTCCGTAAGTCACCAGGACCCGGAAGACTGCGGGGTGGGGAGTAGAAAACGGGGATCGGGTCCCCAGAACCCTGCACGTTGCTCTCGGCGGCTCCGCGCTGGGACGCCGGCCCCGGCGGCTTCCTGGGCTGACCACGCGAAGGCCGCGGGGGGTGTAGCCCTCAGAGTCTACGTCGGCAAGGACCAAGGTGTTTTTCATTTGTTTAAAATTACAGCATGTTTCCAAAGCCCCTCCAGAGAATCTCCCACACCAAAAATTGAGCTTGGAGAACGTTTTGCTTTCTGCACTTGAGCGGTTTGGAGCTTTGGGTGCCTCGGCGCCGCCCCACCCCGTCCCACTCTACCCTAAATTAAGGCCTGTTGTTTTCACTCTTGCATAACATGAAAATGAGTGAACATATTTTACTCAGAATTTCCATCTGTAAATTCTCTAAGTGGTGTGAAAAATCCTGGAAAATTTCAGAGCAAAGGAGGACACTAGGAGAAATCAGGACAAGTAGAAACAGTGCAGAGGGTTGTAACCTAATGTCTGTGTCAGCGCGAGCAACGTCCCCGAAGATGTCCCGTCTCCGGGGACCCTGGGCTGCAGGAGCAAAACCACAGCCCCCGTGGGTCAGCCATGGCCGGCAGTTCTCCAGGACCCAGTCTCCACCGCCACGCCTCGGCCTGGCCTGTCTGCCTTCCAGGCCCAGGGGCTGCAGGCTACAGCACGGGAAAAGCTCCGTGGAAATGAGGCCCCCAAAGAAGGACTGGCTCTAAAGCAAAAGAGAAAACTGGAAAATTGCAATTGGTATGGTCAATTTAGTATGCACTAAACAGAGCATGTGCTAACAAATTAGAACTCGTTTCATTTATAAACACATATATGTTGCAAACAAATACACGTTATATGTGCAAATGTGTTTCTCTACAGGAGTACCCATAAAGAGACCTGCATGTGTACACCGTGCTTAATTGAGATACGAATGCATGTTCATATGTTTGGGCCTCCATGGTATGGACTCTCTAAATCATGGTCTAGAAGGGCTCTGCTGATAGCCGAGCACTGGACATCAGTGCGCCACCATTCAGATGATGAGCTAAGTACACGTCGGCCGAAAAGCACGAAGAGACTTGTCCTTGTGCACAGTTCTTCAGGGTGCGTCCCTTCCTTCAAAGGACACAAAAATATGCCGAGGAAGCTAAGCATTGCAAAAGAAGAAAACGATGGTATACTTTTTAACAGGTAGCTGGCAAATGAATGGTAGGACACAGAAAGAGAGAGAGCAGGAAGAGAAGAAGCTGATTGGGAGAGGTCTCGAAAGGGCTGGGGAGGCAGTGACAGAGCCAGGGCAGGGGCCAGAATAAAGAGGAGCATGTGGCGGCCAAGGCTGAGAGCTTCCGAACACGAGCGTGCGCTCCCTGGAAGGAGCTGGAAAGGGGTGGACGCTGCCCAGAGCTCAGTGCCCGATGACTGGTGATTTAGTGAACACTTACTAGGTAAAGTGAATTAGTTGATTCCAGAAAGAGCAGCCAGGATTGGGAAAAGAGCTATCTAGGATTTGGAAATTCTTTTTCTTTTCACAGCTAAAGCAAGAAGATATTCAAGGTCCAAGCTCATTACATCTTTATTCTATCCTGGAGGTATTCAAAAATTCTTTCTTCTTTAAAAATAATTTTATTAGTTTATTTTAGGTATATACATACGATGATCACATTCGTCACAGGAAATTTGTCCCAGTACGTGACATAAATTGCTTCTTCTTTATTCCTCAATTCCCTCCCCACCACAACCCTTTTGCCCTCACCATTTACAAAAACCTTTGTTTCCATTTTTCCTTGTATTCTCTTTTTTTCTTTTCCCTTCCTTCTGCTCTCTCCTTTTTCCCCTTCCCATTTGAACATTTTCTTCCCATTCCCAATATCTGTCATCTATTTTGGTCTTTATTTACTGTTTTGGTTTCTCATGCAAAAGAAACAATGCAATACTTAAGCATGTTAAACATGTGTGTTCAATTGAGACCATATTTTTAAGTGAAATAAAAATCCTTCTTAAGTTACTTCCAATAGATTGTGTCATTTCAGGCACCATGATATCAGGACAGGAGTAGATACTAGAGGGAAGAGAGACTTCTCAGATGAACTTCTGTTGGTAAGACTACACCTTTTGTTTCCATTTTTTCTGTAAGTGGCTCCTCAGTCTTCAAAAGAAAGAGTAAAGCGATCAATTCCTCGTCTAAGATGCCATCACAATTTGTTTATATTATTATATTATGGAATCTTTTTTCCCTTGACTTGGAGTTACTTCAGTGTACATTTGAGTCTCCTATGGGTAGTGAGGCAGAGCAAGTAGTGAAGAGGTCTCGTTATTTTGGCATTTTTCAGTGACAGGTCATGAGCAGAAGCTCATGGAAGCATGAGAAAAAACATGAATAAAACAGAAAATAAAAAGTCATCTACAGATGATGTCATGTGTAACATGAAGGGAGGCAGGGAGGAAAAGAGGGAAGGGGGACAGGGAGAGGGAAACAGAAAGGGAGAGAGAGGAGAGGGGAGGAGAGGGGAGGGGAGGGGAGGAGAAGAGAGGAGGACTTTGGTTAATATGATTTCCTGAAGTTAACAATATAATTTCTTTCATTTTTACCAAAATATAATAAAGCTGGCACCCCCACATTACAGAAATTACTACTGTGACCCATTGTTCCCAAATAACCTAAGTGTATTAACAAAACTTTGGTCCTAATAGTTACAAGGACTTTGTGTCTCTTATTCTCAGATTAGTGAGAAAGGTTAGATCACAGAACACGATTGGCTCCAAGTCCAGCACCCTTGGTGACTGACTTTGTAACTCGGAGAAGTCGCCGCCTCTCCAGGAGGGTGAGCGGTAGCATCGGGACATAATGCCGTCTCTGCTGTGGTAGTCACAAGGGTAGTACATGTGGGGACACACCGTTAATTGTTAAGTATTACAAAACTATAAGAGGGAAATGTCACTGTGGCTCAAATTTAGAAATCTTTCCACCTCTAACACTCCTCTAAGCTTGGTGTGGAGAGGAAAGGACACTTCCTATGAATTGAAAACCACTGGGGAACGTGATGTCCCATGGTCAGCTCTTCTCTCTGGATTGTTTCGTATGGAGCTTCTCTGTCTGGCATGTACTGTGCGTGGGTTTTAGAAAGAGAAAGGAAGACCTAGTCCAGCGATGGGGAACCTTCTAGAACTGTCAATGACACAAACAACCCACCACTGCATGTGTGCAGTAGGTTTACTGTCACTGGCCATTTCCCGATGACAGGTCAAAGGCTCACACAGGGAATGCAGCTCGTCCAGGTTCAGAGAAAGTGGTCGCTCACCCAGGGGCCTGAACATGCCCTTCCTCCTGGGCCAGGAGGTCTTCATGAAAAGCAAAGTCACCTGCCCACACCCCCGGTGGCCCACATCCTTCACACAGTGAGTTACCTGGAGGTTTTGTGGGGAGGAAGTTGGGGCTGATAATTCTTTTGCTTGCTTTTGCGTCACGCACCGTAACATGAGGCAGTCAGAGACTGAAGTGCTGTAGGAAAAGACGATGTGAGCTTTGAAGTCAAGCCTGAGTTTGAACTCCAACCCATCACAATCCCATGGCCTCCTCTCCTGAACACATAAAACTTACTTCCTTTGAAATCATGAGAAAGTTACTATTTAAAGTTTTCAAGGTTTACCATCGTTTGTGAAACAGAACTGGTGCTAACAGTATAGAGCTGCTCTTCAGGTAGAGACTCGTGCTCACACGTGCAGAGCACTGAGCACAGCCCCAGGCCCGTGGACAGATTCTGTGTCGGGGCCTGTCACCGCTTCCTTCTGATCACGTGAGTCAGGGCTTCTGTGCTGCGGTCCCTGGCTCTGTGTGTTCTCTAGTGATGCAGTACCTAAGCAATTCCTAGAATACAGGGGAAAACCAAAAGGAGATAACTTTCTTGTAATTTATTCTTCTTATAATAAATTTGATGTACTCTCAACTAGCGCCTAAAACTTGTGACTGTTTCCTGATACTGACCATTAAGTGCTTTTATAATTATACAAAAGCAAAGAAAGAGCATTTTGGATAAATAAAAAGGTAGACATAAGAAACAAGATATCAAGCTATGAAGATAATAACTAATATTACTATGATAATGATTTTCTACAAAATGGAAAAAATAGAACTATGAATATAGGAAATGACATTCAGCATGCAAACAACACAAGAAATTCAGTATGCATGAATTCGTGATGATTGATTTTGTAGGAAGCCCCGGAGATGAAGGCACAGGACTCTTTACGCAGCTCCACAGTTATTCCCAGAAAGCTCCGCGTGGGGAGTGCAATCTCCCGCGTCCACGGTGTCACCACACGTGCTCTGGTTCAGCATTCTTAGGGGCGTATCACACACGCAGCAAATTCAGGTATGGCCTTGGCGCTTAGGTGCAGAAGAACCAGATGTTGGTCAGAGATGAAAAGCAGATATGAATGAAAAGGTGGGAAATAGCTGTTGCGCAACCCATGTGGAGTCAGGGACAAATTTTGGTTTGTAGCATCTGCTTTGAAGAAGCAAAGCAGTTATCCTTAAGCTCTGTGCTTGAAATTTATGTGTAACATATTTTCCTTTTCCTAGTGGGTTACTCATTGTTTAAGTAATGTATCATGTGCATAAAACATCAACAAAATTCCAGAACCTTTAAATATTGTGTATTTATTACATAAAATAGTAAGTAATTTACAGTGGGTATGATAGCGCTGAGATCTCAAGAAATGTAGTCTACCTTCCTATTTTCCACTTTCGTCAGCACATGACTTCCATCTTTAACTTGCTCCATGTCACGTTCTGCTAGCTGTAGCCCAGCCACTGCATCGTCCTTCAAGGGAGTGGGAAGAGGGAAGCGGCTCAGTCCAGCCTAGATCTCTGGGAAGCTCCACTCAGCCCTCCACCGGAGGCTGTGTAACCACATCCCTTTGGCCAGTTAGAGCTGCAAGGTCATCTGGGAAACGTGATCCTTTCTCTTTGCATGTTGCCATGCTGAATAAGGTTAGGGTGGATTAGAAAGCAGGAGGCAAGACTGGATGTTTCATAGACCACTGGAGCTTTTCTATAGATTGCAGCTAAGATTCAAACTAGAACTAAACTCATTGAGGTGACTCAAGTTGGAGATATCATTTCTCTTATTTTTCTTTTTACAAAAAAGTGTTTCTGCCCAACATTTGCACATTAATTTATTGTTTGTGAAATCTCTTCACATAAATCATCTATTTAGCTGGGCATGGTGGGTCATGCCTATAACCCCAGAATACTGGTAGGCTGAAGCAGGAGAATTGCAAGTTTTGAGTCCAGCCCATACAATTTAGCAATTTAATCAGACCCTGTCTCAAAATAAAAAATAAAAAGAACTGGGGCTATAACTCAGTGTGAAGGCCCTGGGTCCAATTCCCATTGCTAGAAAATAAAGCATCTACTTAATGCTAACATTCACAGGAGGTAAAAATTTTATAGACATTATCAGAGAATAAAACCTCAGTCAGTCAGTAAGTGGAGGAGACAAGATTTAAGTCAGATCTGATGACTCTAAAACCATGTTCTTTTGTCTGAAAATCAATGAGCAAGCAGTCCGTTTTCTCTCATTATTTTTCAGTTAGTGAATTATGATTTCTGTCTATCCTCTCCTTTTGTTGTAGCCAATGATTTCTTTTTTTAAATTTTAAAAATCAAAATCACTTAACATAGGGTGAAGAGAAGAAGGAAAGCCAAGAAGGAAAAGAAACTACTGTGAATGATTTACTAATCCTTCTCACGTGCGGGACCTGTGTCCGCCTGCCAGTGGCATTGTGTGTTGCTAACAGCCCTCGTCAGGTGGGAAACTGAGGCCAGGAAGACGAGAAGCTCTGTACGTCCCTCCTGCCAGCGGGTGTCAGATGGGGACCTGAGTCCATTCCTTCTGGCTCCATACCTGAACTTTGGTTTACTCACACCTCAAAGTATTTGGAAGATTGTTGCCTGAATATTTACCCATATAGAGGTGTGCAGTAATGAAGGAGCAAAAAGTAAAGCAGAATCTATGTCATTCGACCGATAGAACTGCTGGACAAGGAGGTAAAAGTCAAACAAAGAATTTAGGACGCTGTGCAAACTCTAGGGTGCTCATTATGAGATATTTTAGAGGCTCTCAGATGACTTTGTCCTACATGAATTAAATATCAGTTTGCTTAAAGACAGGAGCTGTGTGTATTTTTCTGAACTGATTTTTTTCCTAGTTCTAACTGCTACCACTGAACACTTACACTGTATGAAGAGGGAATAAATACACGGATTTATGGGAGTCTCTCTCTTTCTCTCTCTCCCTTTCTCTCTCCCTCTCTCTCTGTATATGATAAATCTAGTAACGTCACATGAGACAGATATTGTGTCATTCAATTCTTGCAACAGCACTTCAAAGGATTAGGTAAGGTGATGAATATCCAAAGAGGTTAACCTTAATATCATGCTATTAAAAGGTGAAGATTCACACTCGGATAGATCTGTTCCACACTCTGTGGTCACAACACATTTTCTCAAGGGCTTCAAATGAAAACAACCTCGACATAGTCTAACAATGACAGAATTTAACCATCGACTGGTTGTTCCATAAGAGAGGAGAGAGCACATGAAAACTATAAAGAATCCCCAAATCTGTTTCTTGAATAATGACTAAAGTATGTGATTTTTTAATATCTTCCAGATCATTAAGGGAAATTAACAAAGCAGTCTCCTCTCTTAAGCCTCACTGAAGCAGCAGTTTTCAACAGGGAGTAATTTTTGTGTCCAGGGGATATTAGATAATGTCTGGAGACATTTTTGGTTGTCACAATTGGGGGCGCTACTGGAATCTAACTGGCAGAAGCCAAGATGTTAGACACCCTACAAAGCACATGACAGTCCCCACAATGAAGAATTACCTAGTCCCCAAAGCCAATAGTGCTGATTTCAATTTGGGGTTGAGAAACTCCAAATTAAAATAATCTGTTTGGGTTTTAATATTTTACTGCTGGAGGGTAGAGGCTTGGGGACATCCATGAAGGGTGAGTTCTAGATTCCAAATAATTATAAAACCAAAGTCGATGCACCGTGTTCAGCTGAGCATGATGAGGGGAGAAGTGAAACCCCAGAAACCGGTGCCTTCTAGCAGCCCCGCGTGTCTTTGGAACCAAGCGCGTTCTCTGCAGCTCTGCTCTTTCCGTGTTTTCTGATGGTTGGACGTGGTGACCTTTGCACTGGTTTATACACAGACTGTGTTACATATTACAGTTCTAACCCGTGTGTCTAACTCTTGGACAGTTTAGTTCCAGAAGCCACCTATGAAGAACAAGGAGCCGGGCTGAGAATCCGTGTCTCTGCACCTCATGGTGCCCTTCTATCCCAGGCCCTGGGATCCCTGCTGGATAAACCTGTGTGCCTGAATGTGGGGGAGTTGAGTCGTAACTCAATGACACTTGCAAAGGACAAGATGTTTGGGGTGTAGAGTCAGGCTAAGCTAAATTCAATTGCATTCCATACAGACTGTGTACGGATATTAGCCTTGAAGAATTCTAAGTTCCTTTGAACCCAATAGTCACCCTCAATAAAATTTTAAAAAATTTGTTCACCCTAGAGTTGTGTTAAAGAGTAAATACAATGAAATATCTGAAAATTGTTTCATTATTTACAAAGCACTAAACAGGTTACAGTCCTCATAGACTATTTGCAAAGAGGGGTTTAAAGCGTACGTGTGAGGTTAGAATTAGTGTCCTTGTTAGTGGTTTATTCACTCTGTTGACAAAGTTAATTTTATGTACAATGGTGTAGAGGGCCTGTCCTTCCTCAATGAAAGGAAAAGAACTATTATGTTAAATTCATTTAAACACTTTCTCTTTTTCTGCAGGGTGGGTGGTTAAAGAGAGCAAAATAACTTTTTCTTCAAACAAACAAATGTAAAAAATACTGGATTCTGGATGACAGAACTGGGTAAACATGGCCCGTTTCAAATGTCAATGGCCTTGGGATCCAATTGAGTGTGAGGGGTGCCTTTGGCGTTTCTTGACAGGTGGGAATTCGTGCGATGAGAAATACCAGACTGACCTTGCCCCTGCGTTCCCACTGTGAGAGGACGCCCTCTGGAGCAGGACCTGGCCTCTTCCAGGGCAAAGCATTTCAGGGCCAAAGCTTCAAAATTTCCTTAGAGTGCAGGTTGCCATATGGGTCTGATTCTTTTCAAGATTCTTGGGCTTCTGGTCCATGTCAGAGTTACAGCACACACAGAGCCGGAGGGGTGCAAAGCTCTGAAATGGCAAAGCGTCTAGAACGAGTGCTCTAAAGTTGGAGCGGGACGCCTTTTGTCTTTACTTCTTCACCCTCTGCTTCTTGCCGCTTGCCCTGCTGTTCTACTCTGCTTTAATGTCAGTCTTAGATGTGAGACTGCGAAACCCTGTGGGTTCATGGGTAATTCTGTGAGCCATGGTGATTTGCAGGCGAAATCTATCATCCGCTGTGTACCCAGGAAATCAGATGGGGAAGACAGGAAGGCAAAGGGGCCTGACTTGGGCTAACAACAAAACAAGATTCTTCCATGGAAGACGAGTCCATCAGCCCCGTGTCCCTTTGTGAGGAGGCACTAACCAGGGCCTCCCCTGGCAGTCGCTGCCCGGACCTGGCCTGGCCTGGAGAGCTCCTCCTGCTTGCTCTCCGTGTCGCCCTCACCCGAGTCTCCTGGGAAACAGCCCGTCTTCCTGACTCGTTTGGCCTGGGCACCAGCACTTCATTCCTTTGCCCCCACTTAAATGTGGGCTCAGGTCTGGACGCTGCGTCTGTGGCCTGGCGGACATCCTGGAGGAGAGCACCCCTCCCGGCAGCCTGGCGCCCACTCCTCTCTGGGTAGCAGGGATGCCATGGGTTCCCAGCCTGGGCCTTCCAGAACCCAGAACTGTGAGCAGGGTTCTTCTGAAGGTGGGAGTTTGCAACCAGGCCATCTCCAGGCCTACAGGGTGCAGCGGGCAGCTCGTCCCTGCACAGGGCGCACCTGAAGCTGGTACAGAAAGTGCAGTAAGAGAAGCTTGAGATTCTCCTTGGGCTTAGCCGCAGCCCCTCCAGAAACCTGTCCTAACTGACCACTAATCATGACTGTGCGTGACGGTCCCAGGTCCGGTGCTCACTGACTCTGTCCTGTCCACCACGAGGTTCCTCTCACCACATCAGCAAACACCGCTGCACTGTGAGATGCTCTGGATACTGGACTTCTCCTTCACACGTCCCGGAGAACCTTCCTTTAGAGTCCTACCAGTGACAGCTTAACAACCACTGTCATATACCACACTGCTGCCTCAGTTAGAGCAAACTAGTGCCCTAATTCTCAGCTGAGTCAACCGTGAATGTAATACTGCACTCACTTTCAAGTCCAGTATTTTCTTTTTGCCAAATATTACAGTCCCACACTGAACAGTTAGTATCATTTTGTTACTAAGGTTTTCAGAAGACATGATAATGAAATATAAATTTGTGCGAAAGGAGTATGATGGTATATACACAATTGTTGTTTAGACCAGAAAGGCTACAAGGGTTCAGAAATGGGTCAGTAAGACAGAAGTTTCTTTCTTTTTGTATGGCTGTGGGGTGTTAGGGGTAGAACCCAGCCCTCAAGCATGCTGGACAAGCGCTCTATCGCTGAACTACACCCCGAGCCAGAGAAATGTACTTCGAGGATGAATACAGGTCTGGGAGTGTAGGGAGAGAACCTCACCTCACGGGAGCAGTCAGGAGCTCTTGGACAACAGTAGCTCTGTGACCGTCACCATAGTACCCAGAGTGCCAGGACTCAGTGAGCTTCTGAGGTAAAAAGAGGCGGGAGAATGGAAACGGGAGGTTCTAATGGGCCACAGCTGGAGGTGCCCCTCAGGGTTGGCTTGTCCAGAGCCCAGTCCTGTGGCCACATCTAACACAACGGGAACTGGGAGTGCTCAGGACCAGCAGGAAGGGAGTTCGGTCATATCGTCGTCTTCTCTACAACGAGCAAAGTCTGTGAAAGGCAGAAGAGAATTGGTTGGTCTCTGGGTCCCGCACCGGTTCCTCAGAGCAGATGTCTGGGGTTGGAGTGGGTTTGTGGGGGACGAAGGAGAAGTGAAGGGGTGGGAGGGCGTGAGTCGGGAGGCTCCTGCTTTGTCAGGTCTGCAAAACTCAAAGAGGTAACTGTGGCCCTGCTTGGAGCCCATGACAGAGGATGCCAGCTGCAGACCCAGAACATTAGGAGGGTAGTGGTGGTTTGCGTTTCCAGTTAAGAGACTGGCACTCCAAAGTCCCTCTTGGAAGACATAATTTACTGTTGTTTTGCAAGCCATTTGTGAACCTCAAGGAGGTCAAATTCAAGTACAAAAGGACAATTTTGATTTAGTAATTTAAAAACAGTCAAGGGAATAATAGTAACTTCCAAACTGATTACATTAACAAATATGCTCAAAAGCAGTGAGTTTCAAAAAGTCGGCACAAAATTGCATCCTTTTCAGCCTTCTCAACTATTTTCATTCTAAGACGAAAATGTAGGTGGAAAATGTTATGAGCATTTGGGTGAGGCCCCCTGCCAGCCTCGAAAACTTCATTAATCACTGAGATTCTCAACGCCCATTTCTGAAGAACAGTGACTCACCAATGGCTGCACAGCAATCAGGGCAGAGCTACCCTGATTTTAAATTTTCAAATTTGCCTTGCTTAGGAAAATCTTTACTTCTGGCCTGTAACACTACTTCAAGTGCGTATGTGTGTGTTTATGGAAGAAAAGTAGAGAGAGGAAAATGAACCGCAGTTGTGAAGTGGTTTTTATGCTTAGGATTTCCAGGTTTGGGTTTAGTTTTAAGCACCTCTGCCCCAGGGGAAGAAAGCTTCCAGGGAGCCGCCAAGGGCCCAGAGCTGCTCATGCATCGCTGCTTACTGGAACGTGCACGGCTCGGGTCTCTCTGGCCCGGTCCTCCGGAGGGTCCTGGGGAAGCAAGCTGAGGAGAGGAGGAGCGCTCAGAAGTAGCACCAGAGAGACGACCTGCCGGTTTTTCCCTTAGCACAAGGTTTATTACAGCTCAAGACCATCACAGCATTTGTCAACTAGATCTGATTTTAATTCACCTCAGCTGGTACTGAAGTTACTGTTTAAAAGAAAAAACAATCAACAAAATAGCTCGGAAAGAAGGCGTTTTGGCAAAACCCTTCCATTTCTTCTCAAAAGCCTAAGGAAAAAAGTGAAATACAAGGATAAATATTATTGGCAGTGAAATCAAGAGTTTACAGTCGTTCATTTTAGTTTCAGCATCTTTTTAACCCGAGTGACACTTTGCTCTGAGTGTCCTCAGTTCTCCCCCGGAACTTTCCAAACCATCTGGTCTACTAGTGAGCGGCTGAGCGCCTCGCTCCGAGCCAGACCAGCGCAGGACCGGGCGCCCCAAAGCACCTGTCGCCTCCTCTGCCTCGGGTGACAGCGGGTCCTGAGCTCCGGGGCTCAGCGGAGGGAGGAGGGAGCGGCCTGGCTCGCTCTCTGGAGTCAGCAGCTGCAGGAAGAGGAAGTGGAAACTCTTCACTGACGTGGGGCTCTCTCTGCCAAGGAACAATTGAACCCTGAAACGGCTGCAGAGGCGAGAGGCTTTCCAAGGACAGCAGAAGACAAGATAAACTACCCCAAATGGGCGGCCTCCCTGGGGACGGGAGCTGTCCAGAAGGAAGAGCGGGGAGGGGAGCCCTGAGGGGAGCAGGGTGGGACCGGGCGCAGAGGAGGCCGAATCGCGCTGCAGTCTTTCAGGCTCAGGAGGGCTCTCTCCCCAGCACCGCGCGACTTTGCCCTTTGTAAACACGCTGCCTGAAATATTACTGGAACCAAAAGGTATCTAATTCCAAAGAAGCAGCCCATCCTTCTCAGTGCTGCGAGTGACAGCCACTCACACAGTCGGCGCCGGGCTTCCAACTTGGGAGCCCAGGAATGAAGGCGAGGAAACCGCGCCCAGCCTGTGCGGAGGTCTCGTGTGCGCGGACCGCTCCACACAGGACTGAGAAGAAATACAGTGGCTAAAAGGAGCCCTGAGATACAGGCCGTGCTTCCTACTGACAGAGTCTTCCTGGAGAAAACTGCCATGCACTTGAGGCAAGAAGGAAAATAAGCCAAGGAGGTAGGAAGAAGTTGCAACAGAAAGTGGTCTGAGAAAAGACGATGGTAAAATATGGCGCTATGTCAAAGGTCTGTCAGCCACAAACATTAGTGATATTCGGGGAAGGAGAGGTCAGAGTGTGACTCAGTCACAGGACAACAGCCACACGGGGAAGGGGGAATCGGGCCTCTCCAAGATCCTTGCGTGTTTAAGAGCAGAATGAGGTATTAATTTTAGAGTTTGTTTTCATGTTGCTGAGCAATATGTTTTCTTTTATCAAAAACAAAACTCCAAAGCCATTCTGGTGTGAAATTAACACGAATTCTGAGTCTTGAGTGTGTGGACGGCTTTGACATCCATGACATCGCGAAAAGAGAAGAGTTCCCAGGAATAAGGTGAAGTGCTCGGATCTGAGAGAAAACTGCACAAGTCAGCAAGGGACTGTGAGACTAACCCAAAGGAGCAAACGGCAGTTGTGCATGGAGTTATTTGAAGGGCGAAAATGTTAAAGATAGGACAACGATGAGCAAGCATGAGTAAAAGTTCTTAAATTTTGAATTCTTTCCTAATAGTAGCAAAGAAATACACTCACATCACAGACAAAGCTGACGCCCTCACCAAAATCAACCACTGGCATGCATTTGAACCCTCAGGACTGTGAGCTAAGGAAACTTCTTATCCTATAAAGGACCCAGCATGGAGTATTTTGTTACAGTAACACACAATGACTGGTACAATAAATATGTGAAACAATGCATATGTTAGTTAGCTCAACTTAGCCATTCTATAATACAAACTATTTTGGGGTGGGAGTTATGGGGGCTTGAACTCACGGCCTCGCATTTGTCAGGCAGGCACTGTACCACTGAGCTATATCCCCTACTTCATCCATATTTTGCTTTATTTTTTGGCACCAGGAATAGAACTCAGGACCTTGCACTTGCACATACAGATTTTAAAATGACATGCTGCATATGATAAATATATACAATTTCCATATGTTAATTTGGAAACAAGAAAATGAAACAGGGAGGAAGAGAAGAAAGAAGGGAAAAGAAGGGAGGGAAGGAGGAAGAAAGGGAGGAAGGAAGAATGAAAAGGAAGGAAGGTTGCATCGCAGTAGGCCAGATCTCAAGGCTCACATTACCAACACCTGTTGTTTTACTTGGAAACACGATGCATAGATTATTACTTAAGAACAAGTTTTTCAGTTTTATCTCATCTTACTTAGGGTGAGGAATTTGTTCTCAATATTTTTATCTTCATAATAGTGTATCGCAATTAAAAGTCCCCATATGAATTTTAGAATTTTCTCCAGTTCTATGAGAAATGTTGTTGGTATTCTGATTGGGATAGCTTTCATTCCCCTATCAGGTTTGGAAGTGTGGCCACTTCATCAAGAGTTGGTTCTGGTTACCCAGGAACAGGGGCATCTTTCCGCTTTCTCAAGCCCTCTTTGATGTCCTTTTGCTCAGTACTATTGTTTGCACTGTGGAGGTCTTTCACTTCTCATGTTAGGTTGATTTTTCTTAGATGTTGTAAATGGTATTGTTTTCCTAATTTCTTTCTTAGCGAGTTCATTTTTGGTGTACAGGAGCACTATTGACTTCAGTGTGTTCATTTTGTATCCTGCTACTTTGCTGATTATTTTAATGAGTTCTAGTCTTTTGGTGGAAGTTTCTGGGCCTCCTATGTAAAGAATTGTGTTGTCTGTGAATAAAGATAGTTCAGTTTCTTCTTCACCCATGTGCGTCTCTTTAAACGTCTGTCACCTGATTGCCCTGGCTGTTTTCCAGTGCTATGCTGAACGGGAGTGGCGGTGGTGGGCATCCTCGTCCTGTTCCTGATTTTAGAGGGCAAGCTTTCACTTTTACCCCACTGAACGTGATGCTGGCAGTAGGTTTGTCATAAGTGGCTCTTATCAGTTTGATGTAAGACTCTTCCGTACCTAGTGTTTTTCAGGGTTTTTAGCTGAATGGATGTGACACCCAGAAGAGCACAGGTAATCCTGGGCAATAAAAGCAATGCAGGAGGTTCAACAACTCAGGGTTTCAAATTGTATTACAAAGCTACGTTGTATTATAAGTAGCATGACACTGGCACAAAAGCGGAAGTGTGGATTAAGAGAACAGAAGAGAGGATGCAGAAATGTTCCCAGACACATTCAGCTGTATGTTCTTTGACAAAGAAAATATACTGGAGCGAAGAGCCCCTGTAATTAACGGTGCTGAGAAGACTGCCTGTCCACATGCCACAGACGAAACTAGACCTGTGTCTCTCAGCGTGCCACAAACTAAAATAGAAATAAATTAAAGATCTAAGTATTAAAATGGAAACACTCAATCTGGTGGGAGATAAAGTAGGTAAAGCTTTTGAAGACTTAGGCATAGGTATAGGCGAGGATTTTCTAAACAGAACCCCTATTGCACAAGAAATAGCATCAAGAATCAACAAATGAGATTGCTGTATATTAAATTAAAAGGCTTCTGTATAGCAAAGGAAACTACCAACAGAGTGAAGAGGCAACCTACAGAGCGCGAAAAAATTTTGCCAGCTATTCTTCAGACAAAAGGCTGATATCTGTAATTTAAAAGAATTTTAAAAATTTAGATCTAAAATAGAAGACCCAGTTAGTAAATGGGCAACTGAAATGAATACTTTCCAGAAGAAGTACAAATGGCCAATAAATACTTGAAAAAAAAGTTCATCATCTCTGGACATTAGAGAAGTGCAAATTAAAACAACAATAAGACTCCATCTTCCCTAGAAAAGAGTGGCTATTATCAAGAACTCAAATAATAAGAAACACTGGCAGGGCTATGGAGAAAAAGAAGCCCTTTTACATTTGGTGGATTATAAACCAGTATAACCACGATGGAGATTAGCACAGAAAAAGTAAAAACAGAAATTCCATTCAATGCATCCATTCTCCATCTAGGTGTCTCCCCAAAAGTGTTCAAAAAATCGTATTACAGTGATTGGGCACAGCCATGTTTGTAGCAGCACAGCCTTTAGTGGCCAGACCTTGGAAGTGGCCCCCATGCCTACGAACAGATGAATGGCTAAAGACACTGTGGTATTCAGATGAGATGGAGTACTCCTTTGCCACAAAGAAGGATAAATTTGAGTTTTTCTAGGAAAATGAATTCACCAAAAGACCCTAATGTTAAGTGAAGTAAATCAGATGCACAATCTTAAATATCACATGGTTTCTCTTCTATGAAAAACCCAAAGTATAAATAGATTAAAGAGCAGCATAGAAGATAGATAACAGTAAACAGGAAAACAGATCTTTTGAAAATGGGAAGGAGACCAAGAGGCGGTGAGAAGTGGGAGAAAGAGAGGGTAAGGTGCCGTAAAAAGAATTAAGATTGGTTACAGACACGCACCAACTCCTCACAATTAACGTAGTCCTTGTGTACTGCAAACATACAGTAATAAATGCGGGTATTTTAGAAGTCTCTTCTGGTGCTCCTCGGGAAGTTGGCCAGACCTGAGGCCTGATGGATGCACCTTGCCCATTCAGTTAGGATTCTGGTGTCCAGGGTAGACAGCCCACAGGTGAGCTAACCTCACCTCCTAACCGCTCAGGTGGGCGGAAGCTAAGGCAGGCAGCGCACACGAAGGAAGCAGCCCGCCCTCCTGCTGTAGCCTCCTTGCACACACACACATTATAATATGCATTGCATGTATAATGTTTATTTTATTTTAATATATGTATCCTCATTTTTAGGGAAATTTGCAGAGTACACTCCTGATGTCTCTTAAGTCTATTAAAGAGAAAGACATGGGCCGCCCTCAGCTGTTAGAACGTGTGGAGGACATTGTGCAGGGCCCCCCGGGCTTGAACCTGAACCCCTCAGTTGTGTGTGGGACTGCTTCGCCTCTCCCTCCTTGGCTTCCTCCCTGTGTGGATAGGACTCGCTTGGCTGAGGTGGCTGCCTGTAGGACACCTGGCTTTCTGTGTGTCTCCTCTACACCGCGGAAGTGCAGCGCGTGGACTGGGGGAGCCCAGGGCGGGCAGCACTGCTGTCCACAAGCGCCGTCTGCTTTCTTTCGGGCGGTAAACAGCAGGATGCCAAGCCTTAGGAAAGTGGATATTGCTTTGGTGTAGGGAGTCTAACTTCAGCAGGGAAGAGCCTTCATTTTATCTTTATTCTATAGCCCTGCTCTGCTCCTGGGGTTACATAA
>RJWM01022165.1:0-34130 GCA_004363535.1 Dasyprocta punctata | reverse complement strand
GCAAAAATCCTCAATAAATACTTGAAATTAGAATACAGAAAGTTATCATGAAGATTATACACTATGATCAAGTGGGATTCATCCCAGGAATGCAAGGATGGTTCAACACATGCAAATCAATAAATGTAATACACCATATCAACAGGGCCAAGGACAAGAACCACATGATCATCTCAATAGATGCAGAAAAAGCTTTGGACAAAATCCAACACCCATTCATGATAAAAAAAAACCTACGGAAAATTGGAATAGATGCTCTCTACCTCACCCTGATAAAAGCCATATATCATAAACCAACAGCCAGCATCTTACTAAATGGAGATAAACTGAAAATTTTCAACCTAAAATCAGGAACAAGAAAAAGATGTCCATTATCATCACTCCTATTCAGTATAGTTCTGGAAATATTAGACAGAGCAAGTAGACACAGAAAGAAATAAAGGGAATAAGGATAGGAAATGAAGAAGTAAAATGATCACTCTTTGCACATGTTATGATACTCTACATAGAAGACACCCAAAAATCTGCTAAAAGACTTATAGAAGTAATAACCAAATTCAGTAATGTTGCTGGATACAAGGTCAACAGTCAAAAATCAATAGTATTCCTATACACAAACAACAAAGTCACTGACAGAGAAATAAGGGAAGCCACACCCTTCACTATAATATCCAAAAAAATGAAATGCTTAGGAATCAATCTAACAAAAGAAGTAAAAGATCTATACAGTGAAAATTACATTACTCTGAAGAAGGAAACGAAAGAGGACTTCAGAAAATGGAAAGATATTCCCTGTTCATGGATAGGAAAAATAAACATCGTGAAAATGGCCATTCTCTCAAAATTGTTATACAGATTTAATGCAATCCCAATCAAAATAGCACTTGCCTATCTCAAAGAGCTAGAGAAAGCATTCCTGAAATTCATCTGGAACCAGAAGAAACCTAGAATAGCATAGACAATTCTGGGCAACAAATGAAATGCAGGAGGCATCGTAATCCCTGACTTGAAACTATACTACAAAGTTACCCTGATAAAATCAACATGGTACCGGAATCAAAACAGACCTGAAGATCAATGGAATAGATTAGAAGATACAGCCACAAGTACAAACACACTTAGCCACCTCATCTTTGACAAAGGTGCCAAACATGTACATTGGGAGAAATATAGCCTCTTTAACAAATGGTGCTGAAAAACCGGCTTTCTATATGCCATAAACTAAAACTAGATCTATGCCTATCACCATGTACTAAAATAAGGTCAAAATGGATCAAAGATTTGAATATTAAAACAGAGATACTAAACTTTCTAGAAGACAGAGTAGCTAAAAATCTTGATGACATAGGAATAGGCAGAGAGTTCATGAACAAAAATCAAATTGCAAGAGAAACAATTTCCAGAATCTACCACTGGGTTCTCATCTTACTAAAAAGTTTTTGCATGTCAAAGGAAATCTCCAACAGAGTGAAAAAAAACCCACGAAATGGGAACATATCTTAGTCAATTGTCCTTCAGACAAAGGACTTCTATCTAAAACATATAAAGAATTAAAAGAAATCAGTCCCCTAAAATACAAGGACCCAGTCCAGAAATGGGCATCTGAGATGAATACACACTTCTCAGAGAAAGAAATAAAAACGGCAACTAAATATATGAAAAAATGTTAAACATCAGTGTTCATTCAGGAAATGCAAATTAAAACAACACTGAGATTCCACTTCACTCCAGAAAGAATAGCCAAGATTAAAAATCAACGGACAACAAATGCTGGAGAGGCTCTGGGGAAAAAGGAACTCTTCTCCACTCTTGGTAGGAGTGTAGACTGGTGCAACCACTGTGGAAATCAGTGTGGAGATTTCTCAAGAAGCTATGGTTAGAGATCTCATTTGACCCATCTATCATGCTTCTGGGAATTTTACCAGAAGGACTGAAATCATGCCACAGTGATATTTGTGCACCCATGTTTATAGCAACCCAACTTGTAATAGCCAAATCTTGGAAACAACCGAAGTGCCCATCAGTCAAGGAATGGAAAATAATTGTGGTATTTTTATACAATGAAATACTACTCAGTTATCAAGAAAGATTGCATTGAGACTTTTATAAGTAAATGGACACGACTTGAGACCATACATGTAAGTGAGATAAATCAAACCCACATGTGTAAGTACTCTATTGTCTCCCTAGTGTAAAAAACTGAAAAAGTATATATGATCCACATTCTACAATAAATACTGTGTAATGGTAAAAAACTGCTCAAACAGCCAAAGTAGTTGGGAAAGGGAAACAGAGGAAAGAAGGAAGGGAAAAGTAAAAAACATAAATCTAAATCTTTGTCTTTCTATCTATCTATCTATCTAACTACCTATATGTAAGATAACTAATGACTATACTGCTGAATGTATTAGTTATTGAAAACTTCAGTTAATACTCCTATGATTAAGTCAACATTGCATTTCTATATCTGTTAATGTAAACAACTTTGTTGAAGGTAACAATAGGCAATATTGCAACCATTGTCAAGTTCCTATCACCTTGTTTTGTAAACCTATAATGTTACTCTTGTGGATTCGCTGTTGTTGTTTGTCTCTTTTGCTTTTTGTATTTCTTATATGTGTCTTTTTTTCTTTTAAATAAAAAAATTAAAAATTAGAAAGCAATGTATACATTGGATATTGTGAAATGGGAAGAAATTACTCAAAAAAAAGTGGAACTAAAGGGGGAAAAGTGGGAAAGGAAGGAAGAAAAAAGAAAAAACTATGAGATAGCTATACTACTTGTTTCTTTTATTTCTTTGAAAAGAAATATTTGACTAAAAACATTTGAAGAATTTTTTATTCCCATATCTTTTGTCCTGAGTAAGTATTTTGAAGGTAAAAATATACAATGTATAAACTGTTCCTATTCTCCTGGTATTTTGTTTTGAAATTTTGTTTTATTTATTCCATAAAATAAAAAATAGTAATATTTACAAAGTCAAATCCAAAGAGAATTTTCCTAGTAGAGTATAGTGTACAACACAAGTGAAATTTTAAAGTATAAACTTATACATTGTCTTCTTTATTGTTTTACCTAAAAGCATAAGGCATTGTGAAAGAACATTATAAAATGTTAAACTAGTAGGTGCCAGCAAAATTTTGATCCCTAGGTTGAATGAAATTTTCAAGTCCTACTAGAAAATTCTCTTTCTGTGAAAGACACATAATTTTTGAAGCATATGCTCTAATTTTCCACTAATTCTCTGTTATTTATATCCCATTAATTTTGTTTTGATCTCATGAGATTATGCTTTCTACTTCTCATGACAATAGGGACCCCCCCAAAAAAAGTATAGTATGCTGAGTAGCCCATGGATTGTGGCTTCTAGTTGTGCAGTTCTGGAAATGTTAATACATTTTGACATATTTAAAGTTATTTTGAACTACCTTTGTACTGATGATGCTGTCGTGGTGGTAGAATCTCAATATGTGGGTTTTATTTTTAGTGTTCTTGTGGCTGATCAGCTCCTCATATCTCAGTTGAAAGAGATTTGTGAAGTAGCATTAACTGAAAAAATTACCCTTAAGAATGTTGTGGCGCTACTGGAATTTGCTGCAATGTATAATGCTGAACAGTTAAAACTGTTTGCAGTTTATAGGAGTGAATATGGCTGCTTTACTTGAAACAAGGTTTCTTGATATTTTAAATGACGCTGTTTTGAAGGATCTTTTGGTATTTTACTGAAAAATGAGTCCAGCAATGGAAAGAACAATCATTACACCCTATCAAGATGCATCAGATATTAGTTATTTGGATATAGAAGATGGTGATATCTTTTTGCAAGGAGATATAAATATGGAAGGAAGTTATTCAGAAACTTATTTAAGAAGGCAAAAACAAAAGCTAAAAGGAAGCCACATAAATGTGCAGATAGTTCTGGAGGTTATAACCTTTCAGATATTATTGAGTCCCTCATGTACAGAACTATTAAAGTCTGGTAAGACCAATTCTGTGGAATCTCTTCCAGAGCTCTTGACATCAGACTCTGAAAGAAGTTACACAGGAGCTGGTAGTGCTACAGATTTATAGTCCCTGGATTTCACCGCAGGATTATATTCAAATAAGTTAGAGAAAAAAAGTTAAACCATATGTCAGTGGTACACCTACCACATATTCTAAGGAAGATTTAAAACTACAGGAAAAATCACCAATACTTAAAATATCTGCTCCGTAGCCCATTCCCAGTAATAGAATTGATATGGCAAGCTCTTCCACTTGTTTTGCTGGCTCTTTCAGTCCATCAGCCCTCCTGTTGTGGATCTCAGAACCATCATGGAAATAGAAAGAAACAGAAAAAAATGTGGAACTACGCAAAAATAAAATTCTGGCAAAATGATATCTCATGGAGTTAAACTTTCTCAGAAGTGGAGAAAATGATTGCATTGACTACCAAAGAACACAGTTCAGGAACAAGTAGCATGGAAACAGCTTTAACTGCTTCTTCAAAAGCCCCAAACCAGTAAGTGCATGGACATCTTCTCTATATTCATGTCCCACCAAGTCATTCTGGGTTTTATCATTAGAAGACAAAAATCTGTTACTAACCATAGTGCAGAAGATCATGTCAAAATGCTCCTTTTAAAGGAATTGAATATTCTCAGACTCCAAAAGTTATAAGATGTTATAGTTATGGTACCTCAGGACCAGAAAGCAACCTTATTTCAGATTTACCACCTCTAGACAGTCCCAGTTCCTGGCTGCCTTCTTCATTGACTGCTTCTATGGTAGCTCCAGTCACTTTTGCATCTATTGTAGAAGAAGAGCTACAACAGGAAGCAGCTCTTGTCACAAGTTGAGAAAAACCCTTCTCTCTGATTCAGATTGAGGAGCGTGCAACCCAAGATTTGCTGGTTTTTATGAGGAATTTGGCAACCCTGATGAGTTTGTCATTGTTGAAAGGACAATGCATGCATGCACACACACAAAGAGAAAGGACAATGCAGGGACCACTGGCAGTGCCTATGTGGAATAAGCATGGGTGCTAGTTCACCAAGGAGTTGAGATGCATTTCTCATAATTCATGATTGCTGCAATAGTGTATGCAGATTTAGTAATAGATCATTATATATAGGAAAGGTTCTAATTTCTTTCCTGTAGTTTATAATATTTGTATGATTAAAAGGAAAATCGTCAAAATTGTGATTTTGGTAACTTTTTATGTGAAACTGTCAGGGAAAACTTACTAGGTTACGTTTGAATAGGATTGCCTCTTCTGAATAATCTTATTGAGGAAAACATGAATGAAGTGCATAATTTGAGAGTGATGTACTAAAAAATAAATTTTTCACTTGACAGAAATAACTTTGGAGTTTTGTCATTTATCCATTGTCTCTCCTTTTTAAATAAGACATCGATGAGCTTAAGACAGGCATATCAGTCATTACTTCTGATTCATTCATGGCCAGAACTTTGCATTTTCTACAATAGTTACATCTCCATTCTTTTTACTTTTTAATTAGACTATTAATGTTCTGATCTGCTTAAAGCCTAACCGGCACGAGTGCCATATTTCATTTTGGACAGCACGTTGTCTTTTTTGTAGTAAACGATATATTATAGTGGAAAGAAAACAAGAAGAGTTAACTATTTTGGACAGCTTTGTCCAATATAGTAATTGGCTTTTTATTTAGCATTGCTTTTAAAAATTATTATTTTTGGTGAGCAGAGGTACCACTGTGAAAACCTAATTGTGAAAGAATTAATTTCTTAAAGTGTTAAAATTTTCTAAGACTAATGTTTAGTCATACACATAAAACTTGAATACTTTGGAAGATAGCTGGTTTATAATTACCTTTCTTATATTATTTAAGCAGAAGTCATGTAAACTTGGATTATATGTATAAATGTAAAAATTGCTTACAGTATGCTGTTTGATTTGTTTTAGAGTGTTTATTTTTTTAAATTTTAAATCTGTACTCAAGTACATATCCAAATTGGGAAGGTTAATCCTCTAGCTTCTGGAAAATATATCTAGGGGAACATTTAGGTAATTCCCTGCTACAATTCAGTTGGTGGAAATAGCATGGAAACTAACTCGATATTTCAGTTTTATTTGTACCCAGAAGTACCAGACTGGTAAACAGATGATCAATAAAGAATAATTTTGATCCATTTCAAAAAGACAATTATAAATTCTTTTCAAATATTTTTATTACATGTTTAAAGATAATATTGCATATATTTCTATATATAATTGTATGACATGACATTTTGATGTGAACATACACATGGAATGATTAAACTTAACTAACTGAAATACACAATGCTTCACACAGTAATCATTTTTGTAGTGCAAACTTCTGACATCCATTCCCTTAGCATGTGCAAAAGTCTGATATACTGTCAACAGCTGTAATCACCATGCTGCACCATAATTCTCTTGAGCTTATTTTGTACCGTTTAAACAACATCTTCCCCAATACTACCTGTAATTAACCCAACTTCCAGTAACCACCATGCAACTCTCTGGGTCCATGAGATAAATCTTTGTTACAGTTCACTCATGAGGGAGAGCACGCAGTGGGTGTTTCTTTGGCTTAGTTCATTTCTAGTACAGTGCTCAGACTCATCCAATCTGTTGCAAATGACATAATTTCTTTAATATAGCTAAAAAGCATTCCAGTGTGCACATATCCTACCTGTACATTCTGCAGTCATCCTGTTGAGAGACACTTTAATTGACTCTGCATCTTGGCTATTGTTATGATTGATACATTGCATCAACTTTTGAAGTTTAGAAGTTTAACTGACTCAGCAGGGAGCCAGGATCCTTATTTGTAAATATACTCATTCTGTGCAAGAGGAAGGCACAGAGATTTTGTGAGTGCTACATCCACAGTGGGAGGGGAAGGGGTAGCCTGCATACACTGTAAGGGAGGGCAAGAGTCTTGTTTCCTGCTTTTGTTCTGGTTGCTGTTTGAAGGGTTGCCCCAGTGGCGTGCCACCCTGCCTTTCAGCCAGCTGATTATAGGCTGAAACTTCCAAAAACTGTAAGCTAAATAAACCTTTGATTCCTTAATTTGAGACATTAAGTATTTTGTTCCAGCAATGAGAGAAAAGTAAAACTAACCGAGACAGCTATTGTGAATTTCTTAAATTGCATTAAATGTTTTTTCTGCATGTGTTGAGATGACCCAAGTGGATTCGTCCTCTATAGTGGTAATGTGATATACAGTGCTTATTGCTTTGCACATGTTGGCTGAGGCTTGTATTCAGTTGCAGAGGATTTCTACATCTCTGATAATCAAGCATATCAGGAAATGACTTTGTTTTTATTTATTTTAGTATCTTTGTTATCAAAGTAGTGAATGAATCATAAACTGTTTGATTTTCTTTTTTTGTGGCACCTGGGTTCAAACTCACAACTTCATGCCCACCAGGCAGGCACTTAAACCACTGAGCTAAGCTCCCGGCCCATAAACTGCATTTGAAACATTGTCTTCTCTTCAAATTTTGAAAGACTTTGAAAATGGTTATTATATCATCAGGTGTTTTGTAGAAATTTCCTATAAAGTCATCTTGATCTGGGCTTTTTTCACAGAAGATTTTATCTTTTTTTATTTTAAAGAGAATAAAATGATACAAAAGCAAAAACCCCAGAACAAAGCAGATCAAAACAGAACAGTGTAAACAACACAAGACTTCAAAACAAAACAACAGGAAATCAACAGTGGCTAAGGTAATGTCTCTTGTTTTCTATGAAACAGTTGCCTATACCTTCACCTGTAAAAAATTCAAACAGAACAAAATAGCATAAAACCAATCAAAACAAAGAAATGAAAGCATTACAGGCCTGCAAAACTTAACAATAGAAAATCAACAATGGCTACCATAAGGTCTCATTTTCTTCAAAATAGCTTTCCATACCTTCATAAATATTGAAATCAAATAATAGAAAACAGACTAAAACCAATCAAAGCAACTAATAAAAGTATTAATGGACTTCAAAACAAGATGATAGGAAATCAGCAATGGATGCCATAATGTCTTGTTTTCTTCCAAGTAGCTGTTCATACCATCACACAAAATAAAATCGATTCTTATAAACTCTTTAGGGGAAGTTCTATGCATGTATAAACTTTTATATGTACATCTATCCTTTGTGTATCAGAAGAAGAAACAAACCAAAACAAAACAAAGTACTAGAAAAACAAGAAACAAAAGAGACAAATAAATAACAATAACAAAGAACTCAAAACTATAACAATATAGGCTCCCAAAACAAGGTGGTAGGAACATAACAAAAGTTGTTCTTTTGCATGGTTATCTTCAAAAGAATTATTCAGATTACCATACATAAACAGGCAAAATTGATCCCATCCTGTGAATGTTTGTTCCAAGAACTAATAGAATTAGTAGTACAATCATCTTAGCTATTTTAAGTGTATATATATATATATTTTTTTCTTTTCCATTCCTTCTTTTCTCTTTTACCCTATCTGAGTTTTTTCCCTTTTGAGCAGTTTTTACCTTTTCACATTATTTATTGAAGATTTTGTGTCTTATTTACTCTTTCACTTTCTTACACTAGGGAGCCAATATGGTATTTACACATGTGAGTTTGATTTATTTCACTTGTGAGTATGGTCTCAAGTTGCATCCATTCATCCGTAAAAGCCTCAGTGTGATGCTTCTTTATACTGAGTAGTACTCCAGTGTATGAAAATACCATATCTTTTTTATCCATTCCTCAGTTGATGGGCATTTGGATTGTTTCCAAGATTTAACTATTACAAATTGTGCTGCTATAAACATGGATGCACATATATCAATGTGTTATGATGTTTTTATTTCTTCTGGGAGTATACCAAAAAGAGGAATAACTGGGTTAAATGGGATTTCCAATCCCAGTTTTGCGAGAAACCTCCAGACTGATTTCTGCAGTGACTGCATCAGTCTACACTCCCACCAACAATGTAGAAGGGCTCATTTTTCCCCACAGCCACTTTAGCATTTGTTATTGGTGGTTTTCTTGATCCTGGCCATTCTTTCTGGAGTGAGATGTAATCTCAGTGTTGTTTTAATTTGCATTTCTCTAATGACCAATGATGCTGAACCTTTTTTCATGTATTTCTTTGCTATTTGTATTTGTTGAGCTGAGAAACGTGTATTCATCTCAGATGTACATTTTTGGATGAGTCTTTGAATTTTGGGGGCCTGATTTTTAAAAATTCTTTACGTGTTCTAGATAAAAGTCCTGTGTCTCAGGGACAGTTAACTAAGATTTTTTCCCAATTCGTGGATTTTCTTTTCACTCTGTAGGAGATTGCTTTTGACATACCATAACATTTTAATAAGATGAGATACCAGCTGTTGATTCTGAGAAGTATTTGCTGAGTTGCATTTTTGTTCATGAATTCTCTGCCTACCCCTCTGTCTTCAAGCTTTCTACCTACTTTGTCTTCTAGCAGATTTACTGTTTCTGTTTTAATATTTAGATCTTTGATCCATTTGGACTTTAGTACATGGTGATAAGCATGGGTCTAGTTTTAGTGTTTGGCGTATGGAAAGCCAGTTGCTCCAGCACTACTTAGTGAAGATGCTATCTTTCTTCCAGTGAACTTGTTTAGCCCCTTTGTCAAAGATAAGGTGACTGAGTGTGTGTAGTTGTGGTTGTATCTATTCCATTGGTTTTCAGGTATGTTTTTATTCTAGTACAATGCTGATTTTATCACATTAGCTTAGTAATATAGCTTCAAGTCAGGAATTGTGATGCCTGCTGACTTGCCTTTGTTGCACAGAATAGCCCTTGCTATTCTAGGTCTCTTCTGGTTCCAGATGAATTTTAGGAATGATTTCTCTAGATCTGTGAGGTATGCTGATGGTATTTGGAGTGAAATTGCATCAAATCTGTATAACAATTTTGGGAGAATGGCCCTTTTCACTGTTTGTTATCCTATCCATGAACAAGGAATGTCTTTCCATTTTCTGAGATCTTATGTGATTTCTTTTTTCAGACTACTGTAATTTTCACTGAATAGATCTTTTGCTTCTGTTGTTAGATTAATTCCCAAGTATTTCATTTTTTTGGATTCTTTTGTGAAGGGTGTGGTTTCTCTCATTTCTCTCTCAGTGAGTTTATTGTTTGTGTACGGAATGCTATTGATTTTCGAGTGTTGACTGTGTACCAGCTACATTACAGACTTTGGTTATTACATCTAGAAATTTTTCAATGGAGTTTTGGAGATCTTCTATGTAGACTATCACGTCATCTGAAACTAATGATAATTTAATTTCTTCCTTTCTTATCCTTACCCCTTTTATTTCTCTCGCTCATCTAATTGCTCTGGCTAATGTTTCCAACAGTATATTGAATAGGAGTGGTGATAGTGGACATCCTTGTCTTGTTCCTGATTTTAGAGTGAAAGCCTTCAGTTCTTGACTATTTAATATGATGCTGGCTATTGCTTTTTCATACATGGCTTTTACTGAATTGAGGTAAAGGTCATCTATTCAAATTTTCTGTAGGGCTCCTATGAATGAGTGTTGGACTTCATCAAAAGCTTTTTCTGTGTCTATTGAAATGATCATGTGATTCTTATCTTTGGATCTATTGATATGGTGTATTGCATTGGTTGATTTGTGTATGTTGAGCCATCAGTGCATTCCCACTTGAATATGGTGTATAATTTTCTTTTTTTTATTTAAGAGGAAAAAAAGACATATATAACAAAGACAAAAAGCAAAAGAGACAAACAAATGACTAAATACACAACAGTAACATTACAGGTTTACAAAACAGGATAGAAACTTGACAATGGTTGCAATATTGTATATTGTTATCTTCAAAATGGTTGTTTACATTAATAGACATAGACATGTAAAATTGATCTAATCATACGAGTATTAATTGTTCTTTATCAATAACAAATACATTCAGCAGTGTGTTCATTTTAGTTATCTTACATATACATATATACAGATTTATATCTTTTCCTTTTTCTCTTCCCTCTTTCCCCCTTTTCCCTTCCCAATTACTTTTGCTCTTTGAGCTGTTTTTTACCCTTACCTTGTATTTATTATAGATTTTGGATCATATATACTTTTTCAGTTTCTTACACTAGGGAGACAATACGGTATTTACACATGTGGGTTTGACTTATCTCACTTATGAGTATGGTCTCAAGTCGTGACCATTTACTTATAAAAGTCTCAGTGCACTCTTTCTTAATAGCTGAGTAGTACTCCATCGTATAAAAATATCACATCTTTTTTATCCAGTCTAGAAAAAGAAGAAAAAGTCAAGCCAAAGCCAAAAGAAGGGAGAAAATAATAAAGATCAGGACTGAAAATAAAGCAGTAGAGACTAAGAAAAGAATACAAAGATTTAACGAATCAAATACTTGTTTCTTTAAAAGAGTAGATAAAATTGTTAAACCCCAGTCAACCTTATTTATAAAAGAAAAGAGAAAACACAAATTCATGCAATAAGGATTTAAAAGGGAGAAATATTTACAGACCCTGTGGAAATACAGAAGATCATCAATACCTACTTAAAAAAATCATTACTCTCACAGGTTTGATAACACAGAAGAAATGGACAAATTCCTAGAAACATATAAATTACCAAAGTTGGATCATGAAGATGTAAAACTGCTGGAAAACCCAATTTCGGTTAATGAAATTGAAAATGTATTTAGAACCTTACCAATAAAGAAAAGCCTAGGATTCACTAATGATGAATTCACAGCTGAATTCTACAGGAAATATAGGGAAGACTTAATACCAACACTCCTCAAACTCTTCAATGAAGTTGAAAGTGAAGCAAATCTCCCTAACTTATTTCTGGAAACAAGTATTATTGTAATACCAAAACCAGAGAAAGATCCAACCAAAAAAGAGAAAAACAGGTCAACCTCCCTAATGAACATAGATGCAAAATTCCTCACTAAGATTCTGGCAAACAGAATGTAACAAGTCTCAAAGAAAATTATAACCATTTGTGGTATAGCATGAGGTTGCTTATTTTTGTTTGTTCTGTTTTCCTGATGTGGGAATTCACCACAATAAATTTCCCTCTGAGAACAGCTTTCATTACATCCTGTAGGTTCTGATAATTTGTATTTGTATTTTCATTTGCTTGTAGATATTGTTTAATTTCTTCTTCAATTTCTGCTGTGACTCACTGATTGTTCAGGAGTTTATTATTTAATTTGCATCAGTTTATTGAGTTTTTTCAGCTTCTTTTTTCATCAATTTCCAGTTTTATGGCACTATGATCAGAAAATATGTGTGGAATAATTTTGATTCTTTTGTGTTTACTTAAGCATGTTCTATGGGCTAGTATATGATCTGTTTTAGAGAATGTCCCATGTGAACCTGAGAAGAATGTATATTCTGATGTTGGGTGGAACGCTCTGTGCACATCTGCTAAGTCCACTTGTTCACAAGTTTGATTCAGTTCTGTTATTTCTTTGTTGATTTTCTATCTAGTTCATTTGTCTCTTTGTGTTAATGGAGTGCTAAGGTCTCTTGTTATAATTATGTTATTGCTTATTTGATTTTGTGTTTCTATTAACATTTTTATATAGCTGCGTGTTCCCATATTTGGTGCATATATTTTTAAGGCTGTTATCTCTTCCTCTTGATGTTTTCCCCTATCTAGTATGTAGTGACCTTCTTTATCTCTTTTGATCTTTCTTGGTTTGAAGTTACAATGTCTGCAAACAGACCTCTGCAATTTTTTGGCCTCCTCTTGCATGAAATATTGTTCCCATCCTTTGACTTTCCATCTACGAATTTCCTTTTTGGTTAGATCAGTTTCTTGCATACAGAATATGGTTGCATGCTGTTTCTTGATCGATTCTGCCACTCTGTTTCTTTTAATTGGTGAACTAAGGCCATTTACTTTAAGGTTTGTAAGTGATATATGTTGGCCTATTTTTTTATGTCATCTTTCTGCTGTTGATTCTTTACTTTTCCCCTCTGTTTGTTTACCCTACTTGGTAGTTTTTTTCTACTGGAGTTCTTGAAATCATAGTTAATTTTATGTCTATCTAGAATATCTTTCAATATTCTTTGCAGGGTTGGTTTGGTGGTCATGAATTTCTTCAGCTGCTCTTTGTTGTGGAAATATAATATTTCTCCACTGACTTTGAAGGATAGTTTGGCAGGGTGCATCAATCTGGGTTGGAAGTCATTTTCCTTCAAGAGTTGAAATACTTCACTCCATGCTCTTCTTGACTTGATTGTGTTGAGAAGTCTGCTGTAATTGTGACGTGCTTTCCTTTATAGCTTACTTGTTTCTATTCTGTTAACAGCTTTTAGTATTCTGTACTTATGTTGAATTTCTGGGATGCTAGTTATTATATATATGAGTGTAGATTTATTTTGATTATGGCTAGTTTGAGTTATGTATACTTCACTTATCTCTATGTCAGTTTCCTTTCCCATGATTGTGAAATTTTCACCTGTTACTCCTGTACATAGTCTTTTTATATCATTTGTTTTGTCATCTTTTTTGTTTAAACCTATCAATCTTACATTGTTTTTCTTTGCATCATCTTGCAACTGTTAACTTATTATTTCCTGATTCCTTGTTATTTTTAAAAGATCTTTCATTTCCTGTTCACTAGCTGTAATCTTGTCATTGTGTTCTGAAAGTCTATCTTCACATTGATTGAGGCTAATTTTCCAGCTTTCAATGAAATTTTTGATTTCCTGGATATCTCTTTGAATCTGTTCCATGCATTCTAATTCTTTCTTATATTGTTCATTCAAGGTTTCCATCATTTTCCAAACTCCTCTATTTTTTTAACTTCTTTAGATGTGTTCAGCATTTCTTTCATTATTTTTTATCATTTCTTGTTTTACCAGAGAGATTATTTCTGCTCTGAGTTTCTTCACAACTTCATGAAGGCTTTTTATTTTATTTTATTTTTTCTACCTCAGTTGCTATCATTTCAGAAGTATGGATAAACTTGGAAGCAGAACTGAACATCAAGCAATCAGAGAGAAATCCTGGACTACAATGCAAGATTTCAGTCTCTATGGAAATTCCTTTCAGTCCACCCCACACTGCTATGTGAAGCAACCCACTCCACCTCTCCAAGTGGAATTAATCTGAACAGACACATGTGAAGGAAACATTGACACCTTCACGCCAGTTCTGTCTATAGACTTTTGAGTAAATGTGTCAAAGATACCAGTGATTCATACTTATGTTTGAAAAATAATAGGAACTGAAAGAAAAGGCAGCAAGAAAACGGGGGGATTATGTAAAAATATTCTCTGTCAGTTTCAGTGACAGTAAGAGAACTGAGGTTAATTAGGAAAGAGATAAGAATTCCACAGTATGAGATGAGCAAAAATTTGCTCTCGGAATAAAATGACTGAAGATGATCATTGCAAAGAATTAAGGAAAATCATGATTTTATCTGAGCAATCTTATTTAATTTAGAAATCAGTTCTCTATTGTATTTAGGTATCCACTAAGCTTTCATTTTAATTTCCACTTTTTATTTCAGCATGTGTATCTGCAAAGTCATTGACTAGCTACATGAATTAGTTACATTTCAGGTCTAGGACAAAACACTTGACATTTGCAACTTAAAGCAGAAGAAGTTTATTTGTTCTCATGCTTTTAGAGCATTTGCTCTATGCAGGTTGCCTAGCTCCATGGCAGACAAGCTTTTGTGGAGAAAAGTTACTCAACTTAATTCAGCTGGGAACCAGATGTAGAGACAGAGAGAATCAAGGAGAACTGTGCACTTTTCCAGGTCTCACTTCTGGTGACCACCTGCTCCGGCCAGTCTTTGCCCCACAGCACATTTAGCTATGAATTCATTGATGGACCTTGGATCAGAACAGTGCCCACAATCGATTTATCTTTCAAAGCCACAAGTCTAAACACATGAGCAGTATGGGTAAAATTTTAAGTCTAAACTATAACATATAGTGCTAGCAAAATAATTACGATTCATAAAAGGTGAAAACTGGAATGAATTCGACTAGGCTTAGGCAAACGCAACACTGAATTTAGAAGGAAACACTAAAGTTAACATCTGTTATTTGGGGAACTCTAAAAGATTGTTTTCATTACTTTTGTTATAGAGCAAAATGCTGAGTAGTTATCTTTCACTATTTGCTTACTCCTCTGCTGAATATTATGTTTTATTCACTAGCAGAGTACAAAGTGAGATGCAAAAAGCTAAAGAAAGTTAAAAGAAAGATAAAAATGTTTTTCAATTTGAGTTTATGATGCATCTGACAAGAATCTGTATCAGCTAGGAGAATATTTCATTATAGAATTTCAAGACTCGGATTCATATATTCATAAACTAGCTGAATTGATAACACCAAATTTGTATGTGTGTAGCTAGTTGTTAGAGGTAGATGAAGTGCTTCCTAGTGAGAACTTCTCTTTCCAAGGAGGAAACATTAGGCAGGAAGCTACAGCTGACATGAGAACAGCAGAAAATGGAGAAAAGGAAAGCATGTTAAACATTTCTTGCAATGGCACAGTGCACACACTTCTTCCAGAGGTGTCCTCATTTCTTGTTCTCATTTTAATCCTCCTGCATGGCCTCAAGGCAGATCTAGAAAATCTTACCAATATCTGTCACATCTATTCTGTGAAAGAAAAATAATCAAATGTGCTTTTCTACTTTGTCCTTACTATGAAAATTTGAAGAAAGAATACTTTTTTTAGCTTTTTCATTGAGACTCAGTTTTTATTAGTATTAATATAGTAGGGAAAATTGAAATATTTCACTGTTAATAAATTTGTTCTTAAAACTACATGGCAATCCGAGGTTCATTAACCTTAACTATGGGATAGAATATATCTCTAGAATTGAATGAACCCTTTGCTGATAACTTTTCAAATGAATTATTATTTGTATACACAGATTTGAGAAAAATAAAATCACCAAGTACACAGAATTGTGATGCTTGTTTCAAAATTATTTTTAAATTTTCTTGGCCTATGGGTTTTATTACACCTTTGGAGTAGAAGTGAGTTAGTTCACTACACCTACAGTTGGCCCTGTGTTTTTTTTTTAATATGGCAACCCAGGAAGTCCCTTGATTATAATTGGACTAGAGGAACACATTACTGAGTTCCCTGAGGAATCTGACGTGGCTGATTGATGTGTGGTGGTCACATGACCCAATGGGAGCTCTTTATGGGAAGGTATGGGTCAATCAGGATTCATTGTTCATAAAATTTGAGAAATAACTCAAATTCTGCCTCAGATATTAGGAGACTGATTTTAAATGATGGTAACATATGACACATGAATATTTGCCACTTAACTTCTAAGAATAATTCTGTCACATTGTCTTACCTAGATTCTGATTGTGTTTCTTCAGAGTGATGGGGTCACTACTGAACATTCACTGTTTCTTTTCACTTAAAATAGCTAAAGAAAGTTTCTGTCTGAATGTCCAAGATATTTCATCATCCCTTCACTAGTTATTTCAATGCGTGGGGATAATGCCCAAATACCTGACATAAAATATTTCTTCTAATACATTATGTTTGGCATATTATTGTTATTCATGCCTCATGCTAACAGAAAGAATTCCAAATTTCAATTATTTGTGAGGAAACAACACCCCAAAACAACATTATTTCCAAGATCAGTGGAATTCAAAGGCAATGCTTGTTTTCATTCTTTTGGTTTAACTAGCTTTATTTTAAATTATATTTATTAGTACACTACAGCCACACAACCTAATGGGTTTCTTTGTGGGTGTAATTTGCTTTGATGTCATGAGTCTCCCTATTACTGTCAGCTTCTCCCTTCCTCCTGACCTGTCTGTCTCCTTTTCCTCATGATCTCTGTTATCAGGAACAGTGTTGAGAGTCCCAATTTTCTGTTTTAAGGGTACAGAAGAAAAATAAAATCAGAGACAAGTTTAGTAATACATGAATAGCTGGGAAGTCAGTGTCTCCTGATGGGTCCTCCTCTACACTCCAAAACAGCCAATTTTTATTAGGTGTATACAGTGATAGGTGGGGCTAGTGAAAGATTTCAATTTGGCAGAAGAATCAGACTCAAAATGGAACAGATGATAAAATGCTAAAATGGATCTTGTCCTGTAGTATAATCATGAAATGACAAAGAGGGCATAGATGATTTTAAGTTGAGAATGATCTTGTCTTGGAGTATAATCCTGTGGTGACTCAAGGGGGTATAGATGGTCTTATGCTTAAAAGAGTCAATGGGAAATCTCAGATGGGTGGTACCAATAATCCCAAACCTCCATTTTATCCCATAGGAAAGTATGCAAAATTAGCCTTTGTGAATTTTTGGTCCCCAACACTCTATTCTAGTTGACTTTCATATATTTTTCTGTTTATGTTTCATATATTAGAGAAAACATGTAATATATTTTTCCAATTTTTTTATTGCACACTAATGTTGCAAGCTGTAGAGTTTTACTTTGGATATTCAAACATGCATATAGCATATTTTAATTTCATCCAACTCCCTTTACCCTCTTTTGTGACCACATCACACTCCCTGAAAAGCTTTATTGCTTCTCTCATAGTCTTCTTTCTACTTTTCTGTGATCTTATTTGTTTGTAGATTCTTCATCTTAGGAAAACATTGTATTATTTTTTACCCTGAAACTTGTTTATTCTACTTAACATGATGATCTCTAGTTCCATCCATTTTTCTGCAAACGATATGACACATTTCTCCTTTATGTATGAATAATATTCCATCGTGCATATATACAATGATATGTTTATTTACTTGTTGATGGGGCACCTAGGCTGATTCTGAATCTTGGCTATTATGAATTTTGTCCTAACAAACATGGATATCATGTGCTGACTTCAGCGCTATTGTTTATATACCAGAGAGTTGCATATGTCAACCCTAAACTAAAGGAGAAGACTGGAGCTCGTCCAAAGAACCAGCAAGCAGTCCTTTCTCACTTCCCTTTTAGTGTATGCAGGCTATCCATTTACACCACTTCTGTGCCTTCATCATCCACAATCTCAGGATGTTTACAAAGTGAGGACCCTGGTCCTCTGCTGACTTGCTTAGTTAAGATTGGGCCATGACAAAGCACATTTGAGTGCCTGGAAGGCTGAGCACAGTGAAATTATGCCTGAGTAACTTGCTCCTGGAAGACTCTTTACACATGGTCTCCCAGTCTCTCTACTCAGATGAAAACTTGACACTTTGCACCTTTAACCCTGTGAAAAATAAGGTCTTGCTGATTTTTAAAATGCTCTTATGGTGGATTAATTACTTGTCAATTTTGAATACTGAGCTGAACTGAATCAATGTGGTTCTGGATGTGAAAGGCCCACCTGAGGACTATTGCCCATAGCATAAAGAGTAGAAATGGAGGGAAAGATGGTGTTGATTCTCATGGAGAAGTGTATCATGCTAATCTTCCTGATATAAACTCAGCTGTTCTCACTGTTGGAGGAGCTTGAGTCCTCGCTGTCACTAAGGATTGCTGTGGCTAGCTTTGGGGCTGTTCTCGGCCTTACCTTGAGTGTCACTTCCTGATTCCAGTGCAGTTCTCTCAGCCTGCTGGCACAGACATTCAACATTCTATTACTTTGGGCCTTCTTATTGCAGATTCTTGGTACAGACTTGCATGAGACATTTTCATTGGCTCAAGTCCTCCAGCTGGAGTTGTGGAGAACAATGCTGTGGGCTCCTGTCCTTCAGTTGGACTCATTCAGTACATTACCATGGAATTCAGGACCTCAGCTGGATTCTTTGAGTCTTTAGTGTGTGAAAAGACCTCACATACTCTTTTGCATATTTGACTATTTGTGTGACTATTAGAAAATAATCCTATAAATTATGTGTGCCATATTAAATATTTCCTTCTAAACCCAGACTACAACACCTCTCAAGGACTGTATCTTCTTGTCCTTTTACGAAGTCTATAGCTTCTCTTTAACCTCATCAGCATCCACACTTCTTTTGGGCCCAAGACCACAGATCATTGTTTGTTAAGTTTTTCAAATTTTTCTTCCCTGACTCTCTCTACAAATCTGGCTAAAAACAGCCAGCACTATCCATGTGACAACCTGAATACAGGACCCAGTTGAAAGTACTTCCATAAGATTAATTAGTCTACTGCCCTTATTTCAGTCTTCTACAAAGTCTCAAACATGTGAAAAATGTAGACAAATATTCTGCTAGTGTGTAACACACATTGCTTCCAGTCAAACTGCCCATGGAGTCTTTGTTCCCAACAGAAAAATCTTAATTCTGGCCTGTATTGTTCGCATTTCTATCATCATCCTGATTTCTTGGAACCAACTCAGAATCATCCATTAAGCTCTTATTATGCATTCTAGGGCTTCTCTAGCCGCCATCTCCAAACTTTACAAACTCATACTACAAACTAATTCCAAAGTGTTCTAAGCCATATTATTAAATATAGGTACTGCAATGACCCCAATTTTCTGGTACCAGGCACCAATTTTATGTATAAGTCAGCTTTTCCATGATTAGACACAATTCCTGATGCTCACAAGCTAAGGAAGAAGCGGTTACATTTGGCTAAGGTTTTTAAGGGATTCGATCAATGCTGTGGGCTTTAAATCAGAAGGTGGAATATTGTGTTTAAGAAAAGTTGTTTGCTTCATGTTAACTGGAAAATAGAGTAAGAAACAGTTCTAGAGAAGAAGGATAAGGGGACGGACAAAGACCTCGTGGTCACACCTGTATCATGGATGCAAATGTGACAAGAATTGGGTTATACCTGTCTCCTGGGTGGATCCTGAAGCCCACAAAATTGACCCTTTATCATAACTTTCCGATTAAGATTGTCTGAGAAGAGGTTAATATCCAAAATATGGGAGGAATTGTCAAAAATTAAAGGCAAAATACATAAAGAACAATTTAAATCATATAGTGGCACAAAGGGTCTCATAGACATTTTTCCTAAGAAGATTTAAAAATGATGAACAGGTATGTATAAAAGGAAATGCAAATCAAAACAACAATTAGACATCATGCCATCCCAGTATGAATGGTCATGATAAAAAAATAAAGATAAAAAGAATTGGGGAGAATACAGAGAAATGGGAAATCTTCAGTTACATTGATGGTAATACACATTAGAACAGGCATGATGAATAAGTATGTGAGATTTCCTCAAAAACTAAAAATGAAATAAAAAGAATACTGCGACAGGATATAGAAATGCCAATCCTACATAGACGCCCAATGGAAATGAAATTAGATTATCAAAGAGACATCCACAATTTCATTTTAATTGTGCACTATTCCCAGTAGCTAAGAAATAGAAAAACTCTTTGTGTTCATAGACTAATAAATGGGTAGAGAAAATGTGGAATGTATACAAAATGGAATATTATTCAGACTTTAAAAGTAAAATTCTTTCACTTTTGACAATATGGATGGAAAGGATCATTTAAATTTCACCACAAAGAAATAATTAATATTGAAAGAGGCAATGCATTACCTGACTTAAATATGCAATATGTGCATGTATTAAAATACAGCAATGTACCCAATTAATATATACAATGTGAACACATTCATATCTCAGTAAAAAAATTAAAATGTACAAGCAAATTGAAAGGACATTTCTTCAAACAGGTAACCTCGTGGCAACCAAGTCCATTAATAGCTTTCTACATCTCATAGTAATCATAACACTAAACATACCAAACTGAGGAAGGTGTTGCCTTTAAATTCCAATAGGCCCACAAGGTGTTGCTTGCCTTTCTTGGTTATACAATCAGTCAGATGCAACACCTTATCCTTCACCTTGGAAAAAATACTGCTGTATGGCCTAAGTCACTGGATTCCTGGAAACTTCATTGAGGTAGAGGGCTCTTAAATTTTAGTTGAATTTAATGCCCGCTATCTGATATGCAAATATTTTTCCACCCAGTTCAGAGTTGTGGCTTCCTCTTGCTCACTTGGTCTAGTCAACATAATGCTGTACATGTAATGGGTGAGTTTGATACCTCCTGAAAGAGAAAACTGATAAAGATCTATGGGAAGTAAACTGTTACCTAGGGCTAAAGAGTTGATATACCTCCAAGGTCGGACAGTAATGGTGCTCTTCTGATTTTGCCATCTGAAACAAAATAACTTTCTGTGGGTCTTATAATATGTATGGAGGAAAAGACATTTGTCAAATCCACAACAGCATACCAGACACCAGGTGTGTTAATCTGCTCAAGCAAGGAAGCAGCATATAGTAGAGCAATGGTAGTTTCAGTAGCTATATCATCAAGATTACTGTAATCCACTATCTTTTTGAAAGATGCATCCATCCTTTGCACAGACCAGATAAGAATGTTAAGTGGATAAGCAGTGGCCTACCTGCAATATAAGGGACAGAAAGATTCTTCTCTCCACACTCCTCCCTTTTTGTTTTTGTTGCTTTTGCTGCAACCATGTACAGTTGCCCCTGTGACACACCACAGTGCCATGGAACCAGGTGATCATGGACTAAAACCTCCACAAACTGTGCTAAATAAACGTTGCTTTTTAAATTTTGGGTGCATGGTCGTTTCTCCCATCAATGAGAGAAAGGTAACCAAGACACATGGGATGGGCTTTGGAATATTTCTACCACTGACCCTGGAAAAATCTCTTCCTCTTCAAAAATAATCTCATCAGCATTTAGAAGCTCAATATCCCTAGCTTCATGTTCCCCACGAATATCACCATACCAGTTTGTGAAATACAATTCTTTTCTGATTAGCACCCACACTTCCAGGGTAGAAATCCTTGGAAGTTTAGTGTTAAACTTGAGCTGTCTTTCAACCACCTGCATAATAAGGGCTGGTTTTTGGTTTTTGGTAGTTGTATCTCTATGTCCTTTTGGAGACACTTGGAAGTCTTTGGATTGTTCAGACATGTCTGGAGCTGGGAATTGTTGATCTTATTCTTGTCCCTTATTATTTTGTCCAGGCACCTAGAAGTCTTTCCATGTCTGGATGTGTAACTGGTTTCCATTAGTAATTTGTTCACAGATAATTAGATCAGCAAGACAGCAACATCATATTTTTGCTTTTCCTTTTGAAAACTAATGTATATAGATTCAGTAAATTCCTTGCATCTCATAAGTGGTGAATTAAGATAGCTAAACCAGGAGACTTCCAGGAAGATGGCAGCGTAGTAGGATGCAGGGAAAACAGCTTCTCTGAGAGACATCATCTAGAAGTGGAAACACACCAGCTTGAGGAAGATAAAAAGTAGGGAGATGGGTTCCTTGGACCCAGGAAGAGCATGAAGTCTGAATCAAACCCCACAGAAAGAATGAAAAGAAAAAAATTCAACTAAGGAGAGGGTGGTAGCTGGTGGAGCCTTGGCCCGGAGCCGGACTCACTACACGAGGGGAGCTGTTGGAGGCCGGGGGTGCACAGTAGCAGTGTTGGTGGTGGCTGGCAACTCTGGAACCTCTGTGGAATCATTCCCCAGTGGAGGAGAGTGGCGGGCATGGAGGACTGTGCTGGCTGGTGGTGAGTGTGGAGGACTTGGTCCTCCTGCGGTAGAGGGATTTGTCTGAAGCCATTCTTGAGTTGGGCCAGGTATGCCTGGGGCTAAAACTGTTGACTTCCCCCAGCTTTTCCTAGCTGGGCACAGACCCTCGGAGACTGCTTGGATGGCTGTGAGCCCAAGGAGTCTGTTCTCAGAGCAGGCCTTCTAAGGTTGTCTACTACTCTGTCCACGAACAGTTGCTGGCTTGTGGGGATACAGTGACATGATTCGGGTTGCTGTCTCCACAGGCTATGTACCAGTGAATCTAGAGAAAACCCCAGAAGTGGATTCGTGTGTATGTGTGTGTGTGTGTGTGTGTGTGTGTGTGTATGGTTTCTGCCCTCCTTTTGGGCGTGGTCTTCTGTTCTGTTCTGTCTCTTTTGGCTTTGTTTTCCCTCAGTCTTCTGCAGTGGTTTCCCTAAGTTGGTGGGACCCATCTTTGTTCTCCAACCTACTTACAGTCTCTCTTTTCCTACTTTTCTGCTTTTTCTTAAATTCATTTTGGGTCCTCACTCTTGGGGACATAATTGACATTTTGTGTACCTAAACATCCTGTTGTATGGATATAAATTCAGTTTATATGGTTGGGGGTTGTAAATCAGGGGTTGGATCTGTTTACTGTTTTGTTGACTGTGTTTGGTACTGTGGTTGCCACTGTAGCCAGAACTGACTCAGTTGAACTGGATAGCTGTTGGCCTTGCTGGTTCAGGACTGGGATTGACTGGGGGTTGCAGAGAGGGCTGGAGCATGGTGTCAAGGAGCTAGGGACTGGGCTAGGCAAGCAGTGGTTTCTCATTTTGGCCAAATTGAGGAGGTAGGATTTTCCAATAGACTCAGAGTCCAGGAACCAGTTATACCTGGAAGATATCTCTGGGAAGTGCTCATCACCTAGAAGTCCTTAATACCACCATTAAAGTAACCCATTGCAGGTAACTAAAAGGTATCACTTTAGGAATTAAGCTAAAAAAGAAAAGAAATGAGAAGGCACTTAAACAGGTCACAACCCCAGACACCCAATTCACCAAAAGCAAATGTAGGGGGCAATGAGACTGGAAAATCCGAAAGTACCCTACAAGGTTTCTTAGAATTGGTAACAAAGCAGTTGAATGAGGCTTTGGAAAAAATGAAATCAGAAATAATCTTTCAAATAACCACAGAGACTACCAAAATATACACCATACTTAGTGATGTTAGGGCAGAAAAAGACAAAAAAATAAACAAGTTTCAGCAAATTATGGAAGGACAACATAGGAAGCAAATGGATTCCATAAAGCAGATTCAAGTAGATATCCAGGAGAATGGAAACTCTATTGAAAGTATTCAAAGCAGATTAAGCCAAGGTGAGGACAGGATCTCAGATATTGAAGACAAGCTCACAGTTAGTGACCAGGAAAAGAAAGATTCTTCAAAACTAGCAAGAGATCATGTGATATTAATCTGGCAATTGCTTGATGAGACAAAAAAAACAAGATTAATTGGAGCCAGCGAACAAGTAGGAGATACTACAAATGACATTACAAACATCCTTATAGACATAAGTGTCAGAACATTTTCCGGGTAGAGTAAAAGAATTGGACATACAAATAAGTGAGGCATATAGAACCCAATTAACAATGATAAAAAAAATCTACTTCTAGGCATATCATAGTCAAGATTCCAGAAATTCAACCCAAGAATAAAATTTTAAAAGCTGTAAAGAAAAAGAAACAAATCACCTATAAAGGAAAGCCCATCAGAATTACAGTGGACTTCTCAGCACAAACTCTCAAGTCAAGGAGAGCTTGGAGTGCAGTACTCCAAGGTTTAAAAGAAAACAACTTTCAACCCAAATTGAGTATCCTGCAAAACTATCTTTCAAAATAGAGGGAGAAACAAAATTCTTCCATGATAAGGAACAGTTGAAGAAATTCTTGACCACTAAACCAGTACTCCAAAATATTTTGAAGGACATCTTAGAAAGGGATGATAAGTACTGTAGCTCTATGAACCCCAATAGAAGGAATCCACCAGGAAAAAAGAAAATAATATGATAAAGGTAAGTCAATACGTATCAGTTTTAACCATCAATGTTAATGGTCTTGATTCATTAGTCAAAAGACATAGACTGGCAGAATCGATCAAGAAGCAAAATCTAACAATATGCTGCATACAAGAAACACATTTAATTTAAAAGGATACTCATAAACTGGAAAACAATACTCCATGAAACAGGAGTCCAGAAAAAAGCAGAGGTGGTTATTTTATTTGCAGATAAAGTTAATTTTAAGCCAAGACTGATTAAGAGAGATAAAGAATGTCATTATATATTGGTAAGGGAACAATTTAAGAGGAAGAGATAATAATGCAACAAGCACTAGTCGACCTAGTTATATAAAACAATTATTAATCAACGTGAAAAATCAAATAAGACTTAATACAACTGCATTGGGAGACCTCAATACATTGCTGTTGCAAAAAAAAAAAAAACAGTTGTTGAGTTCTTGGGATCCTCTGGGTAGAGTGTTTGTTGCAATTGTTTTCAAATGAACATTTCACATTAAAAATAAAATCTGAAGGTGACCCTGAAAAAATTACATTTTACTCAAAATTCTTTTTCTCTGTCACAACTAATTTTTTATACACATAGATTTTGTTTCAGATGACATGACACCTCAATACCCCTCTGTCACAAAAAGACAGGTCAACTAGACTTTTGGGGATCTTCTAGGTAGAGTATCATGTCATCTGAAACAAAATCTATGTATATAAAAATTAGTTATGAGAGACAAAAAGGATTTTTAGTAAAATGTAATTTTTTCAGGGTCACCTTCAGGTTTTATTTTTAATGTGAAATGTTCATTTGAAAACAATTGTGTTAACAATTAGTTAGATAATGTTTCATGTCTGTATTTTTTGTCTTAAATAATTTTCGGGAATATCCAATATGCTGATGATTGTTGCTGTTTCGTTGGTTGGGGTGAAATTTTTATGTTTTGATTTCTTGTTCTCCTTTTGTCTAAAATTTAAAAAAAATAAGCTTGAGGTTCAGAAAAGTGAAAAAAAAAGATACTTAAACCAAAATATGTGCCTATCATCTAAATTAGATCACTACATGAATTTTCAGTCCCCCTTACATTGTCATGTGGAGAAACCATGGCAACTTTAAGATTTAAAGAGCCAAAATCTGTATTAGTTGGTGCCCTCTGGAGGAACAGAATGAAGAGAAAATGAATGCAGAATCATTCCAGAGGATGTAAGTGTCTTTAATGCATCAGAAATGGGAGACTATAGTGGCCATCTGTAGAGCCAGAGGTGAAGGATTCCACAGGGGTCATCTGTGTGCTGGAGACTCACAGAATTCAGTAGTAATTCCCTGTGAATATGGAATCTACAAAGCAACAGGCATCAAGAACACAGCACCGGGCTAAGTCTGAAGAACTGGAAGCTCTTTATAGATGCTCTGGTGCAAGTCTGCCCTGGAAGATTGAAGAAGTTTGAGACTGATGTTAAAAGGTGCTGGACATCCTCATTTAAAGACAAATTTTCAACTTCTTTTCATTGTTTTATTCCACCCAGATTACATGCTTACTTTTTGTTGTCATTTTCATTTGTGAAGTATCTTCCCCTCTCATTTTGATGGCCTACAAGTAAATCATCTACATGCACATCCAGAACAAGAAATGCTAGGCATTTATTAATCCACTCAAGTAGATGCATGTCTAAGTGTGGCACCAATTAAACAGAACAGAGCTCTCAAGTATACACACAAATCCACAGCCTGTTTTCTTTTTAAATGCTAAGAAGACTAATTCAAGTGAGTCATTTCCAAGAATGCTCATGGAAAAATTGAATTGTTTTCTCTCATCAGTAACAAAAAACCAATTCAAAATGTATTGAAGACTTAAGTGTTAGACCTGAAACTCTAATACTACTGAAAAGAAAGAGAGGAAGACATGAAAAAAATGATCAAACAATCAAACAATGAAAGCACAGACTGTTCTTTTTGATGAACTTACAAAGATTAGTAGTATAGTTATCTATCTTGTATATGTACACACACACACACACATATATGTGTATACCTATATATATAAAATTTTCCCTTCTTTCTTTTCTCGTTTCTCATATCCCAGATGTTCTTTCCTTTTGAGCACTTTCCTTCCCTTTCATTTTCACAATATCTAACCTAAACAACTACTTCTATGATAACAATATGCAATATATTAACTAGTGTTAAATTCCTACTATTTTTTGAAATTCTCTATCATTTCTATCCTTTTCCTTTGCTTTGTTTTTAAAATACAAAATAAAGAGAGGAACTGCTTCACAACATAGGATTAGGAAAAGATTTTTGGACAAAACCTCCAAAACACAGGAAACAAAGGCCATATTTTGTAAATGAAAGAACAGGAAAATTAAAAATGTTTTAGTAATAAAAGGAGAGGCAGTGTGAAGAATGGGAAAAAAACATTTGCAAACTAACAAGATAAATATATTTATATCTAACAAGTAGTTAATATGCAGATTATATGAGGAACTAAAAACTCGAGAGGAAAACAAATATATAAATAAACAAATAAGATTATTTTAAGTGGGCAAATGACCTAATTAGACATTTCTCAGAAAAACATATATAAATGACCAATAAGTATATAAAAATATTTCACATCAGTAGCTATCAAAATAATTAAAATCAAGACATCAATGAAATATTACCTCTCTCCAGCAAGAATGATGATTATGAAAAATAATAATGGTGAAAAATAATGGTGACCAGGTGGAGAAAATGCCACAGTAGGACCCTGTTGGTAGGAATGTGACTTAGTAACACTGTTACAAATAACTCTGTGGATGTCCTTCAAATATTAAAAATGAAGCAATAATATGGCCCAGCAATTCTTCTTGGGGACATACACCAAAAAAAATGAAATTCTGCACATTGTAAGAGAATTTTCACTACTATGTTTGTTTCAATAGTATTCATAAGTCGATCATTTCTGAAGAAGCCTGGATGTATTTCTTTATATTGACATTTGGAACAACATACCAGCTCTACCTGGGTTTCAGGCTTTTAATTTTTAATAAGCACATCATAATTATACAAGACTATGGATTCTATTGTAGTGTTTCCGGCCTTGCTCACATTATGGTTTGATCATGTCACCTGCAGTACCAACTCTCCACCCATTTATATAGTCTTCCTGACCTTAATAGTCTCCTTTCTATGATGATGTTATTCCTACATTCTAGATACAGTGTATGAAAAACATGCAAGCATATAAATCTGGCTTATTTTCATTAACATGTTATCTCTAGTTTCAACTATTATCCTGCAAATTAAATAATTTTATTTTCTTCATAACTAAATAATACTCAGTGTGTGTTTGTACCATATTGCTCCCTTCCATTTATCTGTTGGTGGCTAATTAGCCTGATTCCATAACTTTGGCAATTGTGAATTGTTTGTGATAAAATGAATACATCAGTACAGTAATACCTCAGTTCACAAACTGTTCTGCTTCCAAACCTTTCAGTTCATAACCAAAAGCATTGAGCAATATTTTGCTTCTGTTCACAAATTCTGCTTTGGGTGACACACACAATGATGACTGTTTCCCTGCCCCCCCACAAATGTAGCCTTCTTCATCAAAATCATAAAGCAAGTTTAATTCGTTAACCAAGGTACTACAGAATTGCTACATTATGATGCTTTGATTCATTTAGGCATACACTGATAAGCTGTATAGCTGAATGAAATGCTGGCTCTCTGTTTAGTTTTTAAAGAAACTTCTATGTCAGTTATGGTGAACCCTTTAACACTTTCAATGATAACAAAAAACCTGCTGTGACACTAGGGCCACAGGTTGACCACCATGGATCTACACTGTTTTACACACTGGCTGTAATAGTTTACCATTCCACCAACAGTGTGTGAGGAATCTATATCTCATGAGTTCTCCTCAACATTTATTATTCCTTTGTATCCTTGACAACATCCATTTGACTGAGGTAAGATGGAATCTCAAAGTAGTTTTGATTTTGAATTCCTCAATGACTAAATATACATCTGAACTTCTCTTAAGAAGGATCTTTATTCACAAGATTACTTGTTCCTTTTGTACCTAATTTACTCTGTGCTTTACCAATGAAATAAATATTTTAGCCTGTTACATTTACTGCATAGTAGTCAAGATATAGAAGAAAATTAAACATCCAACTATAGATGATGGATAAAATAAGCTTTATAAACATATAAATGAAATACTATTTAGTCTCAAAAACTGAAACAAATTAGTCTGTGAGCAACATAAATGACCACAAATAAAATGCTAAGAAAAATTGACCCGACAGAGAAAGGCAAAAAGGGCATGATACCCTTCATAGAATATGTCTAAATTATGCTAAAGCATAGACTCAGAGAGCAGAATGGCAATGGCCTTGACCTGTGCAAAGGGGTTAGTGACATGTGAGTCAGACAGTGGAAAGTTTAGGATCCACACGATGAGTAAACTGTAGAGGTCCATATACCATCCCACTGAGCCTGTATTAATGATAGTGGATTCATAAAATTTTGTTGAGAGTATAAAACTTGTGTTAGGAATTCTTAATATTACAACAAAACTAACAATAATAGTTATAATAGTAATTAAAGTAGTTGATTTTTTAGGTGATTGAGTAGGTAACCAGAGGGATTTATTGCATAGATAGTGGTAACAATATCACGTATGTACGCATAGCCCCAAAACAATGAAATCTTTGATATTATATAAGAAAACTTTTTCAAAGTCAATTATACTTCTGAGAAGTGGTTTTAAAATGTAAACTGCGGTACACTTATTTCGAATAAACTACCTATATACATATATACACATTATAAAAACAACAGAAGATATGTATCTGAAATAAGCTGACAATATATACAATATAATATACAAAAGGAACTGAAACTCATGATTTTTAAGTTAATCAAAGGTGTATATAGAAACCTCACAAAAGATGATATACAAAAGGTCAGTAATACATGGAAATGTATAAAACATCATCAGGCACTTTCAAATCAAAACTGCAATATTTTACCAGTGTGGAAGAAGAACTAATAACCCATGATGGAATGATGGGAACAATCTTTATGTTTAAGTAGTTCCCCAACAGTGTTCTCTACTGACTAGACCATAGGACCACAACAGTAACTGTAACATGGAAACTTCTGGACTTTCTTCCTGCTTCCAAAACACAGTGGGAAATAGAGAAAGCAGTTTCAAAGTCAAGGATTTTTAAGTGATTCTCATTAATTTTAATCTCTCACAGTTTCGGCTCTCCAAGCAACCAATAGTGCATTTCCAAAAGTGATTTATTGTTGGTAAACAGAAACAACTTACTCCTGTGACAAATGTCACCATGAGAACTACATCACTATTCCAAAAGCTGGAGTGATGCCACTAAATGATTCATATAGTACTTAGTTCCTCTAACACCACAAATTTATCTATAGGAAGGGGTGTCTCACATGTGTGTCCTATGTTCAGGGAATGAAATTCCCATTCAAGTGTGGTTGATCTCTAGCATGTTCCTCTGAACAAAGTCTTTTCATCAATGGGGATAATTAGTTCCTGGGAGAGAAAATATAGATGCAAATCAAGATCTCTAAATCATTATTGAAACCACTTTAAATAGTGTTACATGTCAAGGGGAAAGTATTTTTTGTTGTAGTTCACATATCCAAAGCAACATTCATCCTGAGTATGGGAACCATTTGAAATTTTTACTTCAAATTTTCTCTCTTCTTTGCTGCAGGACCAGAGTTACAAAATTAATACCTTTTTTCTATAGTATATCAGAAGAATCCATTTTAAATTTGAATACCAAGTTTTTTTCTGAAAATCTTGTTAGGCTTTAGATAAAAACTTTGAGGCCTTAAACTTCCAATGGTACTCACTTGTATTTGTGGTATTGAATTTTCCAATAATCTCTTTGATTATTGGAATTATATGGATTCTTTCTTAATGAAACATCTTTTTTAATTCCAAATGGTAACTTTGAAGAAGAAATTGTTTCTAAAACTGCCCAAGCATTATTGAAATCATCTAAGTGTATGAAGGTAAGTTTTTAGTTTTGCTATAGCTTATTTCATAACTTTATTTTTCAAACAGAGCAATCATTGCATTTGTCAAATAAGTTATATGTATTTCTTCCTTACCTCAAGTTCATAAAAAAATGCTAGTAAGTGCCATAAGGCTAATTTCACCCTGAATGATCAAAGACTCAAAAAGCCAGGAAGCAATTTATACTCACTTCTCTAAAATCAGAAGCACCATTTTATCAAGAGCAATCTCATTTACTCACTAAGACTAATCTTGCATGTGAAAAACAAATTTTGATTGCACTCAAATGCACAAAACAGGAATATATACCACTTCTTAGAAGTACAATTAACTTCAAAATAATTTCCATATATAATATCTAACATTTCATTACTTTGGAGATTTGAATACATATGTGATTTGGTTCCACTATGTGATAAATACCTCAAAGTATCTGTACTGTCACCTAACAAAATGAACTCCTGTTTTCATTACAATTGCTATTATTATTTTTATGTTAATAATACCTAATTTAATATTAATATAATAAACAAATACTGGTGAATTCAAGCCCTAATATGGTGAGTTCTTTCTAAGGTCAACTGTTATGAAAAGTTCTTGTGACTTCTATAAATATAAGATGGTGCTGAGGACTTCTCCCGAGCTTATAGCGTAGTAAAATCATTGTCTGTTTTATTGTTCAAACTGTTAATTCTGCTACTTTGTTGAATGTATTCATGGTACAGAATTAAATATGTGACCAGAACCATGTTTTATGTTTTCACATAACAATAACTCACATAACAAGTGTGAATCAATATTCTCAGTCAGATTTTCTACACAATGATGTAGGAGTGCAAGGTGCCAGGAAATATACACAGATGAGAGAATTGCCAAGTGGAAGAACATGGATTCTAATCTTAGCTTCATGACTCTTGTCACTCTAAAACTGATACACTTAACCACTCTGACAAATGTTTTCAAACAACCTCAGCAGAAACTGGGTTCACAAAATGAGCTGAGGAACAAGTCAAGATTCATTTTCCAAAGCCTTGGGCATTGAAATGTATCATCACTTATCTATAAAAACACCTAAGTTGCTTTTGAAGAAGTGCAAATAGATTAATAATCACTACGCTCCTATTAAACAAGACTGCATTACCTTTGATTGCTCTAACATGACATTATGGTGTATACAGGTTAAAGTGAGGAATTTAAAGGAAACTATAAGTAAGGAAATGAAGGTCAAAAAATAAAATAATAACTTTGCTATCATTCTTGGCTGTATTATTTATTAGCTGCCTTTCCTGAAGCAGGGACCTTTGACATCTTTGGGTTTCTCTTGCAGGTAAAATAACTTAAAGTTAGGTAAAAATGGCAGTGTTATGCAAAGAGTGTATATTTAGTGGGGATTAAGCAAATAAATGTCTGTAGAAACACTTAGAGTACAAGACAGGTTCAGCACATATTAGTTAATATTATCAGTGTTACTGTAAGAGAAAACATTAGTCTCTGAGAATCTTTCTCTATGTGTAAAATGTACTAAATAATATCAACCACACAGGTGATTGTAAATATTGAAACACTAAAATTTTTATTACAGTGTTAGTTATTTTAAGAATATTGGATTCAATGAAAAATATTAAACTTACTTACAATAGTTCTTTCATATTTCCATTGCATTTGCCTCACTGTTGCTCTGTCACTGTTTACATGGACAGTCACATATTTATCTGAGACTCCTGTCTTTGGCTTCCTCCTGTCACTACATATCATACTCATAGACGCAACAGAAAAGAAGTCATTCATGAGAATAGTATGCAAGATTTGCCCTTCTTCAAATTCCATGTCATCCCTTGAACTGATTTTCTTATCTTTCAGAGTAACACATTTCTTAGTGATAAAGGAAAATGGCCTTGTTTGCATCGATGGCTATGTCACCCTTCCTCTGTATACTTTGATAGGCATAGCTGCCACTATGATTGAAAAGTGTTACTTCAATTTGGGCTCTTAACCATATCAATTAAGCATATTTAATTGGCCTCCTGTCTTTTGTGTTTATGAGAGTTCCTCATGAATATCTTCTGTAGAATCTTCATCTGCAAGAAGACTTGAGAAATGCACAAGAATTTATAGCTCTTCATTTTAAATCAAAAAACAAAACAAGAGAGAGGAAAAACAGAAAACTACAGACAATTTCACAACTCAGTAGCATTTATGATTTACTAGGATCAAAAAACACAATGATATGGAGCAGATAAAATTGTCATATTAACTTGTGTGTTAAATATTTGAATTTTTTGAGATGTTTTTATGTTCCTGTGCCTTGTAAAACTCTATAAACATTAAAAGACATTGTGTTACTCTAAAAAAGAATGAATTGACATTTTTCAGGTAACATAATTAATTTAAAATTAAGTACATGGCAAATAAAAACAATGTCACTGAATTTGTTTTACTGGGACTCACGGAAAACCCAGAGATGCAGAAAATAATAGTTGTTGTGTTTTTGCTCATCTACATCATCTCCATGCTGGGAAATGTGCTCATCCTCATCACTATCATTGTCAGCCCATTACGGAAGTCCCCCATGTACTTTTTCCTGGCCCATCTCTCCTTCATTGATGCCTGCTACTCCTCGGTCAATACCCCAAAATTGATCATAGATTCACTGAATGAAAAGAAGACCAGCCTGTTCAATGAATGTATGACTCAAGTCTTTGCAGAACATTGCATTGCTGGTGCTGAGGTCATCCTGTTGACTGTGATGGCCTATGACCGCTATGTGGCCATCTGCAAGCCCTTGCACTATGCAACCATCATGAACTGGAGAGTGTGCAGCCTGCTAGTGGGAGTGTCATGGGTGGGGGGCTTTCTTCATGCCACCATACAGATCCTCTTCATCTTGCCACTCCCTTTCTGTGGCCCAAATGTCATTGATCACTTTATGTGTGATCTGAACCCTCTGCTGAAGCTGGCCTGCACTGATACCCACGTTCTGGGGTTCTTTGTTGCTGCCAACAGTGGCTTCATCTGTCTGTTAAATTTCCTACTTCTCATCGTCTCCTACACAGTCATTCTGTATTCCTTAAAGACCCACAGTGCAGAGGGGAAACAGAAAGCCCTCTCCACTTGTGCTTCCCACATTACAGTGATTGTCTTGTTCTTTGTGCCGTCCATATTTGTGTACATGAGACCTGCAACGACTCTACCCATTGACAAAGCAGTTGCTGTTTTCTACACCATGATAACACCCATGCTAAATCCTCTGATCTATTCCTTGAGAAATGGTCAGATGAAAAAAGCTATTAGAAGTTCTTTTGGTAGGAAAATTCTCTCAGGTGACAAATAAATGTCTCTTAAATTCAACAGTGATTTTTAAGATAAAAGGAACAAAAGGACATTTTTAAATTCTGTCACCAAGGAATACTTACAGCCCACATAAAAACATTCTGTCATTCATATATTTTGCACTATTGTGCAGAAAATGTTAGACAATGTAACTGAGGACCACCCTTTGCATATTTTGAAAATTTCACCCTATTACAGCTTAGTTTTCTTAGCTTTATCTATGTAG
>RJWM01022164.1:0-34079 GCA_004363535.1 Dasyprocta punctata | reverse complement strand
TTTTTTTTTTTTAGTTCATTTTGCCAGTCTGTCATTTGATTGGAGAGTTTAATTTATTTACAGTTAAAGAAATAAGGAAAGACTTTTTGTTGTTTTGTTTTAATATATCTTAGAGCTTTTTTATCCCTCATTTCTGGAATTACTGTCTTCTATTACGTTTAGTTGGTTTTTCTTGTGTATGTTGTCTTTTGTGTATGTTCTGTGCTTTTCTCTGGGTTATCGTGGTCATCACATTTAACCTCCTGCGGGTGTAACAGGGTTATTCACACCAGCCTAACTCCTGTAACGCACCGGTGTTCTCCTTCAAAGCTCCATCTCCACCCCTTTCAAATGTTGATGTAACAGAATTATATGCTTGTACATTTTGTGCCCCAAAACATGAGCTAGTAATTTTAAAAAGTGCATTAGTCTCTTAAATGAGGTAAGAAATTTGCCGATAATTTTATTGAAGATCCCTAATATGTGATGAGTTGTTTCTGTTGAAACTTTTTTTGGGGGAGGTACTGGGACTCGAACTCAGGACCTCATGCTTGCCAGGTAGGCGCTTTTGCTGCTGAGCTATATCCGTGGCCCTGTTGAAACTTTAGAGTCCCTCTTTGGCTTTCAAGAGTTTGATTATTCTGTTTTGGTGTAGATCTCTGCTTTCGTCTTACTTGAGGTTCATTTAGCTTGGGCGATGTTTATATTTTTGTCATTCATTAAATGTGGCAGGTCTTGATCCATTACTTCTTCTGATACTCTTGTCCCTTCACTGTCTCTTCTTACAGGACTTGGAGGGTATGTATGTTGGTCCATTTGATAATAAACAATGCGTTTTCCCCTCAGCTCATAAAGAGTTTTATAAATATGCAAATATTTATTTATACTATATAAACCTAAACGTATGTAATATATTGCTGTGTAACTGTCTGTCTCTGCATTGAGGGCATTAAACCCAGTGCTTTGTGCATGCTTAATAAGCAAGCGCTCTACCACTGGGTTGCATGACCAGCTCGATTCGTTGTTTCAGTGTGGTCTTAAATTTTAATTGTAATGACCTCAAAATGTTAAATACGCTTCTATACCAATATTTTATTAGCTTATCAAATTACATTGTATAAGTTGTTAATCTTCTCAGATGTGTAATACATCAAATTAATAGTATCTACTATACAGAATATTAAGATTTAGAAATTTAATTTCTGTTGCAAAGGTCTTGATAGGAAAGTCCAGAAATGAATGAATGTCTATTTCCCAGTGTAGAATGTCATATGACCCTAATAAAACAATCAAGATAACAAGGTTTATTCAGTTAGATTTTTTCAGTACAGTTTTTAATTTAGCATTTTAAGCTGATTGAGTTTTCTGAGACATTGATTTATAGAAATAAAATCAGTAATTTTATTGAATAATTTTGGTGAGTAGTTCAAGTGTGTATTTGGTTAAAATAATTCAGATTAATAAAATTGCTAATAGAGTTATCAAGCTTGTTGACATGTATAGCATATGTAAGGTTTTATCTGTAGTTCCGTAGTGTCCGCCCCCGTATGTTTACATTGTGAGCAGTTATTTGTTCTCAGAGAATCTTGGAATATGCATTACTGGAGTTCCCAAGTGATTTAGTACATATTTCTTTAAATTCTTTATTGAGGTTGCTTTTAGGTTGTTGCTTTGAGCTAAGTTGCTTCTGGACTGGATTATTGCCACACTGAGGAAAGCACCTGCTTAGGAAGGGAGAGGTCCCCGTCGCTGCTGTGAGGCGTCTTAGACTTTGGAGCGAGCTGGTTACCAACCTCAGGGTTCCTTTTAGGGAGCCCTTGTACCCCACCCCCACCCCCACTAACGTCGTCGGAGCCCGAAGGCTGCCACTGTTGGTTAGTCGGAGAGTGACTTCACCGGCCCCAGAACCCCGTGTCTAGAGTGTGGCCCCTTCACCTCATTTGTTCCTCATCCTGTGTTTTCTTTTTTCCTGGGGTAATTTTTTTATGTGCAGTGTCAGCATCAGTCGATGGAATCCCCCTCCTGTCGTTTGCTCCACAGACCACAGTGTTACCTTTGTAAGGGTGTTTCTCTGACCTGGGCTCCTTGGAAATTGAGTTCCTGCTGTTTTCTTGCCTCCAAAGTTTTGCAAGTATTGAAGTCGCAGACCAAGTCTACCCATGGGTGTAGCTGGATCTTCGTCCTTCTTGTGTGGGTTTTGTGTTTACATCTTCTTTAGTCTGCTTAGGCTTCTGTTTTTATCTGACTGCCATTATTTGTGCAGGGCAGGGTAAACTGCAGAACTTCCTCGGGGGCTGAGTAACCACCTGTTGTGTCAGTTCTTTAGCTGGTTTAGGTAGTGAGTGTTGGCGTTGTATATTAATGTTGCTGGATACTACACTGCCTCAGGGATAAACATGGCTTTATCGATAATGTTCACCATTTGGTGGGTCTGTTGGTATCATCTTCTTGTTTTTGTAAATTTTAAGTTATCCTGATGAAGGAATGCATTTTTCCTTTGTTCACTTGTCCTAAGATGTAATATAAAATCTTTGAGCAGATTCCTAATCCTGTTAGATTTAATTACAAAAATAGCATTTTAGATTTAAACTTTTAAAAAAGTTTCATTCAGTGAAATTTCTATAGATTATAAAAGAGAGTTCTTAAAAGCTAATTCTATTTTTTTTTCTTTTTTTTAGTTTAGGCTGCTAGTGGACACTGCAGTGAAAATGCCCAGTCTTCAGCACACTGACATTTGTTTCTGGGTCTCGAGTGCTTATGAATGACCTCAATAAAGAGATCTATGTAGAACCCCATTCCCTGAACACCCCTGTATTGTAAAATGATTTCTTTTGTACTCTCAGTGACTTTTATACTGGGATCTTTTAAAAAGTGGTATATTGTGCAAAAAGTGAAATTGGAGAAAAGGGAGGTTAGAAAATAGGTGTGGAGAAGAAAAGAAATCAAGTGAGAGGACTGAATTGTCCTTGTAGCAATAAAGTTGCCCATAAGAAAACTGTTTGTTACTTTCTCTTGTGAGTACACTTTTCAGTTTCTTAACCTTTGTATTAGAAAGATTGTTTTAAAAATCATGATATATTAGATACTTGGCTTCATTTAATGCTTACAGGAGAGTTTTGTGGTCTTCAAATAGTTTTACTGCATATAGCCCTGAGTGTGGACAGCAGGAAATTTTGTTTAGATATTAGATTTAATTATCCTAAATATTAAGAGTGAGTGTCACCCTTTTCTTCATTTGAATTGCTTTCAATGTTTGGTCCATTGAGGGTACTATTTGTAAGGTAATCTGAGTTTCATAATTCTTTGTTTAACTGTTCAAGTTTGATATATTTCATGCTTTTGTTTTTAAGCACATTTGTGCCATAAAACTTGTGTGTGTTTTTTTTTTTTTTTAAATTTTGGAAAACTTTAAGCACAGCCTGGGTAAAATAATCAATTCTGTGACTCCTTTCTCTTGTGTCTGTTCTTGTTTGGAACTCGCATTTCACCCTGCCATCCCGATGCTCGCGCCTTCTTGCAGCGTGGATCTGCGGCATCATCTCCATCACGGTCATCAGCCTCCTCTCCTTGCTGGGTGTGATTCTGGTTCCCATCATTAACCAAGGCTGCTTCAAATTCCTCCTCACGTTCCTCGTGGCGCTCGCCGTGGGAACCATGAGCGGAGACGCCCTCCTTCATCTGCTGCCCCATGTAAGAGATGTTTTCAGTCTTTAAAAAGTGGAACGTACGTAAGCATTTGGGAGGTCAGTTCATGTCATCTCCCTGCTAATCTACCTCTCCTCGTTTTTGAAGATTTTCAGTTACCCTGATGAACAGATGAATTTTCCTTCAGTAGCAAGCTGTAGCATTATTATGTAGTAGTATTCCTGTTTTATTTGCAAATAGAATGAAGTTTGGTTTTCTTCCATTTCATAGTTTTAATAGCATTTTTAATAAATCGAATCGTTGGATTTTTAAAAGCAGGAGTGAGTGATCTTTGTGTCAGTGTGACATATCAAGAAAGCCTTGAGGAAAAATGTGTAAGTTGCCATAGTGATGATGCGTATAGCCAGGAGGGCACAGCGGTGACCTGCTGGTGAATGAGTTGGTGGTTTTTACTTTATTTTTACAATTTGGTATTTAAGTGGTCATGTTTGCTTCAATTTGCAAAGACCCATAGTTCCCAGTTGTTCCTTCGGACTGAAATCTTTCATTATAGTATCTCTGTTAGAGGCATTTGAGTTTGTGGTCTTTATATGACCGAGAAATGTAGTATACTTTGCAGATGACTGAGCAAATTAAATGGAAGACTGCTTTCTTTAAATAAGACTGGTGCAGTTTGGAAATTTAAAATCACTCATATATGATCCGATTCCTGTGTGGGATCTGCAACAGTTGCTCTCGTACAAGTGGAGAGCTGGGTAGTATTTACCCCGAGCCCGGGGCGGAGCGGAGAGGTCAGGCCAGGAGCAGTGGGTGGCTCAGTGGTCAGGGGTCGGTGGGGCTGGGGCTGGGGCTGGGGCTGAGCAGGAGAGAGGGATTCCGAGTGCTGTCGTACAGCAGGGGAGCCATAGATAAGGGTCATTACTGTTTAGTTTGTAAGAAGCTGGAGGAAGGATTTCAGATGTTTCAAGAAATGGGAAGTGTGTGAGGGAGAAGTCTGTTTGCCTGGATTCATACATGGTATAATGTGCACATGTATTGAAACATTACATGGTACCTCATATATGTATACAATTGTATGTGTCAGCTTACAAAACAGAAAAATAAAATTAAAAACAAGATATAAAAACTAAAAGTTACTTTTCTGTGTTTTCTAGAAGATTATAATCTCAAAATTTGAAATAGCATTTCAGTTGCTTGTTTAGAAGTATTCTTCGTTGTTGTAACAGTCGCAGGGTGGACACGATCACGGCCACCACCACGCGCACGGCCACGGGCACGGGCATTCTCACGCGCACCAGGCAGAGAGCTTTCTCGCGGAGTACGACGGCGTGCTGAAGGGGCTGGTCGCTCTCGGGGGCGTTTACGTGCTGTTCATCATCGAGCACTGCCTCCGGATGTTTAAGCACTACAAGCAGCAGAGGGTGCGTGGCTTCCCAGGACGGACTGTGAGTCGTCGGGGACGGATTCCCGTCGGTGTCTGATGACAAAACGATAAGAAAGAAAGCTTGTCTGTATTTTGCAAAGCTACTCAGAGTCAGTTACTGTAGTAGGTTTTCACATATTTCCTGATTTTACCATTCTAGCAATCTGATTTGATTGTATAATTGAGTATTCATAAAATTTAACAAACTTTCCAGTCTCAGAAGTAAGATGCACATTTAGGATTCTAACTCATTTGATTCTGTTGTGTCACATGTATGGAGATTGAGATGACAGTATAAAGAATAAGATTGAAAGGGAATGGGCTTTAATTTTTGAAACTTTGTTACTTTGCACTATTAAATAAGAGGTATTACATCCATCTCACAGTTTCATTTGGGTTGCGTTTAACACTTTAGTGCTGTGTGTACTGTTAGCTTTGGAGTAGATGAGGAGACTCTCTTAGTTCAGTATTTTAAAAAGTATACAAATTTAGGTGGAATTTTCATGTAATTAGATCCCTTGATTGATTTCCAAAGATTTTTTTCTTACTGTTTTGTGGAATAGTTTTATGTACAGTTAGTTTGTCACCCAGAAGTGTGAACAAGGGGATATCATTACTGGTTATGGCTACAGATTTTATGCTGATACCTGGTTTTTCGTTTTGCAGGGGAAGCAGAAGTGGTTCATAAAGCAGAGCACGGAAGAGTCAACTATTGGAAGAAAGCTTTCAGACCACAAGTTAAACAACACACCAGATGCTGACTGGCTCCAGCTCAAGCCCCTTGCCGGTACCCAGCTGTTCTGCCTAAAGAGCACCTTTTAAGACAGAAATTGAGATGTTCTTCTAAACTGGGTTGTTTAAGATTCCTTGCCTTTGAGACTTCCCTAATACTAGTTTCTAACATGTTTTTCCTTAAATGTGTGCCTTTGTTTTGATTTAGTTAATTTCAGCCTTATTTATGCTGGAGTGTGGGGCCAAATAGATCAGGGGGTAAGAAGTATTTTGTAGTTCTGCTTATAGGGAAAAATAGAAGTAAAACAACAGTGCGTTTCTCAGTAGTAGACTCATGTTTTATTTGTTGCCGGAGTCGGAGCCCTCCATATGGGTTGACTTCCTAAGGAAACTTGCTTCATACCTAAAAGAGACGCCCTGGCCCTGCCTTTAAGCTCTCCGCATAAGCGCCCATGCCTGGTAGACCTCGTGAGGAACCTTACAGTTTTTAGGAAAACAAGTGTTTTTGATGTAATTTTTCTCACTTTCCATTTGAACTTGTTCTGCAGTATCTGACTGTAGAACTTTGTCCCAGAACACAGTTGGGAAGTATCAGGAGGTGGTAAAACAGGTAATTTTAGGAAATGAGGCGAAAGGCTACCCTCAGGGCATTTAACAGCTGCTCATCAGATATCATCTTTTGCACATGCTCTGGGCTTCTGACCGCTGAGTAGTGCTGTCAGGTGGATGAAGGCGAAGACTAGGGAAGCTGGCCATCAGCTGTCGGTAAACGTGGGCAAGTTATTTAAATTGTCTTTGTCTTCATTTTCTTAAATTAGAGACAGTTAGGGTGGATTAGCACTCAGAGTCCCCCTTTCTCTGAAAAATGACTTCATCTTATCTCTTTATGGATTTCAGAAAACTCTGTTCTGTTGGAACAGCTTCCAAATGATTCTAGGGCAGTATATCTATGTAAGACTTCCGTAAGACACTGAGCCAGGGAGTGTGCGTCCGCGCTGGTGTCTGCGGGGTTTCCGGGCCCTGTGCGTGCCTTTCCCCGCTGAGCAAGCCTGTCCCTGTCTCCGACCCAGGGACCGACGACTCGGTCGTCTCTGAAGATCGCCTCAATGAGACTGAGCTGACGGACTTAGAGGGCCAGCAGGACTCCCCTCCGAAGACCTACCTGTGCATGGAGGAGGAGAAGCGCGCGGACCACGCCCACAGCGACGGCCTGCACGCCCTCCACGCCGCCGTGCACAACCACCACGGCGGGAGCAAGGCCGCGCCGCGCAAGCACGGGCAGCCCTGGCACCACAAGCACTCCCATCACTCGCACGGGCCCTGCCACTCGGGCTCAGACCTCAAGGACACGGGCATCGCCAGCATCGCCTGGATGGTCATCATGGGGGACGGCATCCACAACTTCAGCGACGGGCTGGCCATCGGTGCGTGGCCGGCCGGCCGGCGGGCCGCCTCTGGCTTTGGGGCTCCCCTTCCCCGGGCTGTGCCCTTCTCAGCAGCGTGGCTCTGTCTAGAGCCTAGGGCACATGCTGTGGCTTGGTGCCTGGCCTTTGGGTTTCTGCAGTGTGGTTTTCTGGTTGTGTATTTGGAAGCGAAAACATTTGAGGGTTGGTTGGTTGGTTTGTTTAATTTTCTTTAGATTTTTGAGACGGGGTCTCCCTGTGTAGCTCAGGCTGGCGTCAGACTTGCGGTGATCCTGCCTCAGCCTCCTGAGTGCCGGCATTGCAGGCGTGCTCCCCCACACGCAGCAGTGTTTGGGGACTTGGGGGGAAGCAGTACACAGGTGTTTATAGTATACTGCTTAGATAACTTGGGCTCGCATCAGGAGCATGATCACCTTTTTGAAAAAGCTACCTGAGCGTTATATTTTCAAATACTTTCGTACATCCCTGAAAGAGAATAATTCAATTTCAATCTTGGGTGTAATAAATTTTTCACATCTTTGCAACATTAAAAATTCATTGTAACAAATTCAGATACACTAGCATCTTGCTAGGACTGACTCCCATTACCAGAAGCAACCAGGGTTTGTTTCGTGTCTCACAAGTAGAGACCCTGTTCCGCAGCCACGGGAGGAGGTGACACTGGAGAAGGGTTCTGAGTGAGCCCGTATCCTGCTGCGTGTTCAAAGACTGTCGTGTGTATGATAGGGGAGTCTCACACACGGTATGCAATTAGTGTAATCAAAATGAGGAAAGGGAGACTCGCCTAACACCACTCCTTTCCTTTTCTCCCTCCCTTTTCCTCAGGAGCGGCTTTCAGCGCCGGGCTGACGGGGGGAATCAGCACCTCCATCGCTGTCTTCTGCCATGAGCTGCCGCACGAATTAGGTAATTTCATCAGATTTTATCAAAGCTGAGGATTCATCACTTGTAAATATGTTCAGATTTCCAAAATGGTGAAGCATAACATGACTGATGGCAAGTATGAAATATATTAGTTTTAAGGTATAGCCTATGTAAATGGGAAAAAACGTATGCTTTTAAAAATTGTAAGAAGTGAATGTACCTTACCCTGAGAAACAGCTATGCTGTTACAATGACAGATCATATATTAAAACTAGGCCAGGCCAGTGAACTTGCCTTTTTTATTGGTACATTTTAGATACACATAATGATCACATTTATCATAGGGAATTTGTACCTGTACACAATAGACATACTGAGTCTTCTTTTTCTTTATTCCCCTCCCCTCCCTTCAACCCCTCTTCTCCCTATTTACAGAAACTTCTTCCATTTTATCCTTCTTTTCTTGTTTTTTTCCCCTTTCCTTTCCCCTCCCCACTCCCTAGATCCCATTATCATTTGAACATTTTTTTTTCTGTTTTACAATATCTGTTACACATTTTGGTCCTTATTTACACTTTTGATTTCTCATACCAGAGAAACAATGCAGTGTTTAAACATGGGTGTCTCATTTGTTTCACTTGAGTATGGTCTGAAGGTACATCCATTTATCTAAAATATTTCAATTTTATCGTTTATGACTGAGTAGTACTCCATTGTAAAAAAAAACCCATTATCTCCTTCATCTGTTCATCAGTTAGAGGGCATTTGATCTGTTTCCAAGATTTAGCTATTAAAAACTGTGCCACTATAAATGTGAATGTGTGTATAATCGCTGTGGTCTGATGTTTTTAATTCGTTCAGAAAGAGACTGAGAAGGGGAATAGCTGGGTCTAGTTTTAGTTTTCTGAGGAATCTCCATGCTGATTTCCATAGTGGTTGCACCAGTCTACACTCCCACTAACAGTGGAGAAGGGTTCCTTTTTCTTCACCTCTCTGCCAGCATTTGTTACTGGTTGATTTCTTGGTAAGAGCCATTCTTTCTGGAGTGAGATGGAGTCTTGAGTGTTGTTTTAGTTTGCATCTCAAATAACCAGTGATGTTGAACATTTTTTCCTATAGTTATTTGTCATTTCTACTTACTGTATTCATTTCAGGTGCCCATTTTCAGAATGGATCTTTGAATTTGGAGGGAGTCTAATTTTTTCGAGTTCTTTATATGGTCTAAGTATTAGTCCTTTCTCTGAAAAACAGCTGACAAACATTTTTTTCCCACATTGTGGGTTGTCTCTTACCTCTTTTGGTGGTTTCTTTTGCTATGCAAAAGCTTTTTAATAAGATGATCGGGAGGCTGAGGTAGGCGGAGCGTTGTGATTTTGAGGCCGACTTGGGGCACAACGTGAGCGCAAGGCCGGCCTGAGCTACATAGTTCGACCCTGCCTCAAAAAAACCAGGGCCGGGAGTTTGGCTCAGTGACTTAAGCGCCTGTCTGGCAGGTGCGAGGCTGTGAGTTCGATCCCTGGTGCCGGGAAAAAAAAAACAAAAAAAAAGATGAGATTCTAGTTGTTAATTCTTTGTAGTATTTTCTGTGCAGTTGGAATTTTATTCATAAAGTCTTTGCCTACACCAGTGTCTTCAAGAGTTCTACCTGTTCTCTCTTTCAGCAGATTTAGTGTTTCTGTTTTAATATTTAAATCTTTGATCCGTTTCAATTTTAGTGTAGTGAATGGTGAAAGGTACAAGTCTAGTTTCAATCTTTGGTATGTGGAAAGCCAGTTTTTCCATTTATTGAAGAGGTTATCTTCTGGTGAACGTGTTTGGCAGCTTTGTTGAAGCTAAAGTGGCTGAGTGTATTTGAAGTTGTTGCTGCACCCACTAATCCGGTCCACAGATCCTTGGGTCTGTTATTTTGCCAGCACCTTGCTGTTTTTATCACAGTAGCTTCGTAGTATAATTCCACATCTGGGATTGTGATGCCTCCTGCCTTGCCTTTGCTGCCCAGGATTGCATTTGCTATTCTAGGTCTCTTTTGGTTCCAAATGAATTTTAGGATTGTTTTCTCTAATTCTGTGAGATGTGCCATTGGAATTTTGATCAGGATTGCTTAAATCTGTATAACAGTTTTGGAAGTGACCATTTTCACTATGTTGGTTTTTTCTAGTCAAGAATGAAAAATATGTATTTTCTGATACCCTCTTCAGTTTATTTTTTCAGAGTCTTCAACGTGAAGGTCTTTTACTTCCTTTGTTAGATAGATTTGCTTGGTATTATTGTTGGTTTACCCTTTTTTCCCCCTCTGTTTAGTTACTTGCCTTACCTGGTAGATTCATCCTGTTAGGGTTCATGGGCTCTTAGTTGTAATTATTTCTTTCTAGAATGTCTTTCAGAATATTTTGGAGTGCTGGTTGTGAACTTCTTTAGGTGTTCTTTGTCAAGCAAGTATCTTATTTCTCCATCAATTTTGAAACAGCTTTGCATGATATATTGTCGTGGGCTGGAGGTTGTTTCTTTTAGGGCTTGAAATACTTTACTCCAAGCTCTCCTTGACTTGAAGGTCTGTGTTGAGAACCCTGCTGTGATTCTGATCAACTTTCTTTTATGTGGGATTTGTTTCTTTTCTCTTAATAGCTTTGAATATTCTGTTCTTATGTTGAATTTCTGGAATCTTGACTATTATATGGTTTGGTGTACATTTTTAGGGGGCAGTGATCATGGCTAATTGAAATTCTGTATGGGTCTCACTTACCTCAATGTCAGATTCTTTTTCATTGCTTGAGAAATTTTTTCCACTTTTGTGAATAGGTTTTTTTTTTTTTTAATGTGGTTTGCATCGTCTCCTGCTTTTTTCATCAACTCTGATCAATCTCATGTTATTCTTCTTTGTATCATCTAGCAGCCGTAGGACCGAGTTTTTGTGTTCCCTTGCTGCTTTTAAGAACTTTCTTTTCATGATCGCTAATCACAGTCTTGTCTTCTGTATCTGATACTCTGTCCTCACATTGACTCATTCTTCTGCGTGTACTTTCAGTAGAGTTTTTAAATTCCTGGGTATCTTTTTAAATCCATTTTATACATTCCATTTCTTTCCTGTGCTGGGTGTTCATGATTCCATCATTTTCCTAAGCTTCTGTATTTTTTCTGCTCTAGAGGCACTATGTCCTTCATTATGGTTACCATCTCTGTAGTTGTCTGAGAAATTATTTCTGATATGATTATTTTTCTAGAGCTTGTTTCATCTGTTTTGTTACTTCCACTGTTTCCACTTGAGAGAGTCCAGATGGGTGGTTTTCAAATTATTCCACCTCATTGCCCCTGGGTTTGATTTTGATGAGCTGGTAGTCTGGGGTTACATCTTGCCTAAGTGTCTTATCATTTTCTTTGTTTGCGTTGTTGTTATTTGTTTGTTTGTTTTGTTTTGCTTTTTTAATTTAATTCCTGGGTTGATGCTTGTAAATTGCTTGTGGCAGGTAGCTGTATTCCTGATATTAGCACCCTTAGGAAGTGACTACTTCTCAGAAGTGTCTTCCAGGTATAGCTGGCTTTTGGGTTTTGAGTCTGTTGCAAGGTCCTACCTGTTCAATTTGTTGGGGATGAGATGTTCCTGCCTATTTAGCCTAGCCTGTGGTTCTTTGGCACTGGCCTGTGGTATTGTTGATGACCCATAGGCAGTGTCAGTCTTTGTATACCAGGTAGAACAACTGGTTAAAACAATTATATCACCTTGGCTAAAGTAGTACAATCAGCAATAACAGTAGCATAAAACAGTCTAGAAAATGATGAACTGTGGTAACTATTAGTTTGTCACCTTTAACTATATGAACTGTAGTGTATTTGTTGTTAGGTAACAAAATCTAAAACCAGAAACTTGTTACAGTAGATATGCCCTCAATATGGCAATTTTACTCTGAGGGGAAAAAATTTAAAAGGGGTTATAGTGAAAATAAAGAGATAGAAGAAGAGGAAGAGATTAGAAACAAGACTGGAGGACAGAGGAAGATTATGCAAGGTTTGAGAAACTAGTGAAAAAAAGGGAAAGAGAAGGAAGAAATAATAACAGAACAACAAGAAAGCTGGAGACAGTGTTCACACTCATAAAAATAAGAACAATCAAAAGAAAAGAACAAGGAAAAAAGTGCACTTCAGGGGTTGTCTCTGTGGTCCCTGGTAGACGGTGGGCAGAGCCCAGACCCGCGTTGGTGGATCCCAGCAAGCCACCCATAGCTTTGCAGTGGCGCAGTGGACGATCCCAGCAAGCCTGCTCTTTAGTTCCACTGAAGGTGAGGCTGGCACCTGTTGTTCATCCTGCAGTTTTGCATGAGCCTCCTGCTGAGTTGGACTTGGCTCCACCTCACCCTGACACTGGGAGTCCGCAGCTGCTCTGCGTTCCAGGCTCTGTTGGACCTTCTCCATACAGCTACCGGCTAATCACCCTCTCCTGGGGGACACCTGAGGCCGCTTACCTCACCGGCCACTGCAGTCCACTGCATCCACTGCTCTGCTTCTCTGTGGAGGCCTCTGGGGCCCCCAGTGGTCACTGTGTGTCTGCAGGTTTGAGCCACCCTTCTTACACAGTGAGTCAGCGATCAGAGAGAAAGCACTGCCTGCAACCTCCTTCTTCTGTGTTGAGGTCTCTCTCTGCTCTCCCCGTGGACTTTAACTCTCACTTCAGATCCTTGCTGGGTCCCAGGGACCTGCTTCCCTCCTCCTTCTCCTCCTCCTCTTCCTCATGTTGCTGTGTTCCAGTGTCTGGACCCCTCATCTCAGAGAGGCTGTTTCTCTGTGCTCACCACTCTGCCGTCTTCCCAGAAGTCCGAACATCCTTCATTTCATATGTCATGCAGACTGTATCTAGGAGAATCAAGGTAACATTTGAAGGCTCTGTGATTGAAAGCTGTTCTGGATGTACCTCAGGCAGGCTTTTTTTCATGAGTGATGGAAAGACAGGTGTTGTCCATGCTGTGAGCTGGATAGTGAGCAGGAAGTTGGAGTGCGGTCTGGACTCCGGCAGCACTGAGGATTAGGAGTCATCACTAACTTCTGATCCTCTCATTTCATCTATGAAGTGAGTGGTTTGGGTGATTTTATTATACTATGTGTATATAATTGGATTCTGCCAAAAAAAGTATACACACTTCAAGAAAAGAAAAATCATGAGTGTCTGGAAGCTAATGGCCACTGCTTTGAGCACCTATTGTAATTGTAGAGACCAAAGGTAACTTGTATTGTTCTCATTATGTCTCAATAAATTTAGTAGTAAAATATTTATATGATAAATATTTTTCTGGAATGTGTATTCATTTTTTGGTGGACTCTGTATGCATTTGTCATATTCATGTTTTTATATTTAGTATATTAATACATTTGTATTTAAAAATATATAATATGCATTAACCCTAATGCCCAGAAATCTTGTATATATTTATGTTACTTTAATAGAATGGAACCTGATGCCCCCCAAATAATTTTGTAACCTTTATTTTTTCCATTTGTAATGTTTTCTTGCTTACTGATAAGCATCAAAGGATACCACCAATCAAGGCAGTTAGTCAGATGACATATATTACACAGACAGATGAATTTTTCAAAAAGAAATTAAAAGACCACATGAAGAAATCTACGTATTCTAAATGTGGAGCTTATCTCCTTCGAATCAGTGCTGTTCCAACTTGCTGGATTTCCACGTGAACAGACACTCACTTCTTTAGCCACTGCTTTTTAGTGTATAGGAGAGGAACTGAAAGCCCGTCTGCATGAAGTGAAAGTCATCGCTGGTGAAGAGTAAATGCCAAGTAAAATAACAGCACGTATCATTTCCCGCCTGTTAGATGAGCAAAATGAGCATTGGGTCAGTGCCAGACGCGAGCAGTGAGGTGGCAGCACAGGCACCCCCGGGTGCTGCTGGTTGAGAGTGGCACTGAAGGAGGCCTTGGGACGGTGATGCAGTGGCTTCTCAGTGCCCACCTCTGCTCCTGGGTGTGGACTGTGGGGCCCGGGCACCAAGTCCAGAGATGCTTGGGCCGCCCTTCGCGGGTGGCAGGAAGTGCGAGGTCATAAGGTGCATCTGATTCTTGTGCAGGGTACACCTGTGGTGGCTGCACCCCAAGTATGAGATGAGAGGAGACGTTCCGTGTAGCTGTAGTGCTCATTCCCTGCCCGTACAGAAAGCAGAGACTCCTGGTGGTACATACTGAGTTCCTGGCTCTTTAGGACTTTGGCTTCTTCCCAGCCCAGAATTGTTTGCTCAGACCCGATCCCTTCTGCCCTGAGCTTGGCACGGGCTCGTTCTACTCTCCTGTGTCTCATGTAGCTTCTGTCAGGGAGCGTTCAGTGCGCTGTCCTCAGCAGCTTCCCTGTGCGTGAGGTTAAGATTCCTCAGTGCTACTTGCAGTGGCTCTCTGCCTGCCTTGCCAGTCTAACTGGAGTCCCTCGTGTTCCGTATCTTCTGCCTCACCTGAGAGCAGCTCACCATGCATGCAGCGTAGATGCCAGTGCCTGCTTCTGTGCTTGTTCCCACCCCCCACGATGTGCACTTCTGCTTGTCCGTATGCTTCTCTTGCAGCTGATCATGTTGAGTCTTTGTCTATGTCACAACTCCTGTCTGACCTTCTGTCTCAGAGGACTCTTCTCTGTAAACTTTGTCAGTTCCTCTGGGTCTTTTAGACTTAACATTTTTCTTTTTTAGGTGTCTTATTTCCTAAACTGTTGAATTTTTCATATATGTAGTGTACTATATTTTATACCTTCTCTGTCAGAGACAGACTCCCTTTAGCCCCGTTCTATAGCAAAAAAAGAGAAGGCTTTCCATGCTTTTTTTTTTTTTTTTTTTTTTGGTGGCACCGGGGCTCAAACTCACAACCTCGCGCCTGCCTGACAGGTGCGTAAGCCACTGAGCCAAACTCCCGGCCCTGGTTTTTTTGAGGCAGGGTCGCACTGTGTAGCTTAGGCCGGCCTCGAACTCACAATGCTCCGCCTACCTCAGCCTCCCGAGTGCTGGGATTAAAGGCATGCGCCACCACGCCCGGCTTCCATGCATTTTTATGTGTGAGTGACATGTGGCCTCATATTTTAATCTTTTTAAAATTTATTGTTAGTAATAATTGAATCACATGCACAGCCACCATGTGCTAGGATGACCCCCAGCTTCCCTCTTGGTCATCCGCCAAGCACCCCTGGAGAGGAGTACAGCAGCTGCTTCCTGTTGAAGTGGGTTTTATTGAGTTGACATTCTCCAGAGACAATGCTCGGTTAAGGAGGGAGATGTTGACGAAGCAGCAGGGCATGTCACATTGCTGGAAACTTATTGGAGCTGGAACCTTCCCACACTGAAATGCTTCCCATACTCATCCCAGACCCTGAGAGGCTCCGCTGATTCTAGTCCTGTAGTCCTGTCAGTGTGGTGGGGCTACCCTGAGCTGGCCAGGACTCCAGGGCCCGAGTGCTGTGCCAGCTGTGCCTCTGCTTGTTAGGGTTAGGGCCAGGATGTGAGAAGGAAGTAGAGACCCACAGCTGTATTTCTTGGGTGCTCCATGGGTGTCAGTGGTAACATTGCCTGCATTACTAAGTCACTGGTCTCCTCTGTTTGGGCCACACTGGTGCTGGGACGTTTAAGTTACGGCAGCATTAGTTACTTTGGTCATTGTCGCCAGTGCTCTCCTCTGCCCTTCGGTAAGGAACCATTGGAAGTATTTGAAAAATCATTTGCAAGAAAGCTGCAGGAGGACATGTAAAGGGCGAGAGCAGCCGGTTCATCCGGTCCCTCTTCCTGGTGTGCAGTGGTGTGTTTTAACTTCGGGGAAATACACTTCCGAAAAACTTCCAATGTCATGGCAAGTAGAAACACCGAAATGACTCCTAGGATTTGGAAGCAGATTTATTTTACATTGATGGGCACTGATCAGGATCATTCCTAAAATACCAGCCCCAAAGGCTCAGGGAGGGAGGTTTTTATGGTGTCTGCAAGTGAGAGTACAAAAGAAGAGTACTTGGCTGCCTTTGATTGGTTCTTATTTAATGCACCATGGTGATCAGCTATGTATCACAGTGACCAACAGTGTCTAAGGAACACAAGCGACAGGAACTGTAACCTGAACTACTACCTGGGAGCTAACAAACTGAAGTGTATTGGCGGGGAGGGGGAGCATTTTTTGATGCATTTACCTGCTCTTTTAAAGATTTACCCCCGGCAAATCTTCTGTGGGCATGTTAGTATGTGATCTTTTGAGACAAGGCCCAACTAGAAGCAATAACATTAGAGTTGTCAGTGATTTTAGATGGACCCTAACCAAGGCCTTTAATGTTTTCTTATTATAGAGGTTTTTTTAAAAGTTGCTTTTAGGAAGAGACATAATTTAGGCCTCTGTGTTGTAGCACTACTCTGACAGGGGAGTGAAGGAGTTAATCTGAGTGTGCATTGTACCTTGGGCATTTATCAAGTGTTTGACTAATTGTCCGTAGAGCCAAGGTAAAAACCACAGCTAGCAGGGGATGGGAAAGCAAGGACTGGAGTAAGCAGTGTGAAAAGACACAAAAATGAAGGGGAACAGGTGTGGAGCAGTCCTGGGAACAGTGTCCTTGGGCTCTGGCCATGCGTAAACTGGTCAGTATCCAGAGTGACCACAGCAGGGCTTTGAGAGCAGTCTCATTAGAGAGCTTTAGAGGAGCCGTCTGGTCCAGGTAAATTTTCCAGAAATTCAGCAGGACCCTGGAATTGTGGACCTAAGGCTGGACTTTGGAAACTTTTAGAGCTGTTAGTGTGGCGTGTGAATGAGTGTTTACAGATACAGCTGGTCTTTTAGCTACATTTTTATGGAGCTGGTTATAGGCTGTTTTTTTTTTTTTAAACTTTTTTAGAGCTTTGTGGCCTGTATGCTTTATGTAGTTTTTACGTAACCTCGGTTTTGAGTTACCTTTCCTGTAAATGTAGGCCCGTTGTCGCTCCCAATAGTCTGGGGTAGTAGACTGTATCTAGGAATGTTTTTTTTTATAGCAGGACCCTACTACTTCTGTTGCCCTCTCAGCTCAGGTAGGAAACGCCTCAGGCCAGCCTGAATGGTGCAGATGAGCACTAAGTCTGTCTGTGTATCTTTAGGTCAGGGCCAGTGACAGAGAGCAGAAGCCTCAGCTGTCTGCAGGGATTTGGGTATCAGCGCTGCGGCTTGAGCTTACAGAACAAATGGTGGGGGCAGGTCTGGCTGTCTTCTGGGAGTACTGGGGAAGGCTTTTCTGACTGAGGTTGATGTTTTAGTCAGTTGGATCTCTGGAGGGGGTTAAGCCTTTGGACTGGATGGTTCTGAGTGCTGGTTTGGCGCTGTTAAGTGTGAAGGCAAGGGGGAAGCAGCCCTTAGTGACTGGATCCAAGTATTTGCACAGGTAGCCACTGGGCGCTCCCAGGAGCTGGCAGTCTGAGTGGTCATCACTGTTTTTATGGACTTAAGGATCCAGATTCTATAGAAGTCAGCAGCTCTAGGGAATTTGCAGTGCTTTTTTCTTGTAACCAGTTCCTGCCAGATATTGCAGCAGAGCTTTTGTGCCAGGAAACCAGAGAGGTCAGCTGTGAGGGCTTCTCCAAAGAAGGCAAACACGTTTTTGGACCTCTGGGAAGTTGATTTTAGGTCAGTTGATTTTTGAGTCCAGAACTGGGGACTTTTTAAGGGTGAAGAGGGGCTGACTGACAGGAGCCATTCGAAGGCAGAAGAAGGCGTTCTTTCGGTCCAGCCGGTGTACCAGCAGGTGTGGGTGGCAGAAGACCAAGGCGGCACTGACAGTCAAAGGTCCTGAACTGGATGCGATATTCCCCACGGCATTTCTTTTCAAGCAGTTTAGCAGTTTGACAGTTGTTAAACATTTTGCAGTTTTGCTACCTCTGACCATACTGTTGAATTTTTAGTCAAATCTCTCATGATGTGGGGGTACTGTTTTCTTGGGGCCCCTGATGAGCTGGGAGGGACCGAGAAATAGGCTGTCCCGGGGAAAAGGTAATGGAAACTTGGCCAAACCTATTACTAGAGCCTCCCCAAAATAGTGGGGAAGTTTCTAACCCCTTGTGGCAGTTGAGTCCAATCAAGCTAGCCTTTTTGTACTGTCCCAGGATCTTTTTACGGGAGCAACCTGAAAGCAGAAAAGGGCACGTTTGAAAAAGGCTGTCATGTAAACCAGGTGGCATCTGGAGGTAACAGTCCAGAGAGAGTGTATGACCAGGAACCACAGAGTGTAAGGTGATTAGCAGTCTTGAGTTGTGGCTGGATGCCTATGTGCTTTCTGTGACATTCTACATCATCTGACAGCAGTAGGGGTCATGGTGAGGTGGCGTGGTTGATGGCCGTGCCCAGAGGTGAGTCTTTGGCTTGTACCTCTAGGAAGAGACTTTTTAGAATTTCAGGATTGCAGTAATCTGTCTCAGACTGATGCAGGTGTCGTCCTCCTCTTGGGGGAACAGTCAGAGTTGAAGGTGCAGGGTTAAACGAGCAGGAGGCTGACTGGCTTGGTGTAGAGGAGGGGGTCACTTCTAACTTAGAGAACAGGTCTCTTCCTAGAAATGGTGTGGAGTCTGGTTTATACAGGAATTCATGTTTGGTGAGCTGTCCTCCCAGGCTGCAGGTCTATGCCTGGCAGAAGGGGTGAGGGGTAAGAGTCCCAGCTGCCCCAGTGATGGTAGCTTTTGGACAGAGGGGACTATTTGAAGGCAAAGAGTTCTGTTCCATTGTCTACCAGGAAAATCATAGATTGGCCCCCAGTTTGGATGGGAATTTATTTTTTAGTATCCATAGTCCTTATAGCAGGCTTTTGAGTAACAGTGGTGACTTTGGTCATATTGACACACTTTTTGTTCTCCATCTTTGATGTCTTTGAAAAGCATGTGACCAATTTTAGGTTTCTAGGTGGGGCAACCTTTGGGAAAGACCATGGCAACTCATTCGTCAGGGCTGACAGTCCAATTTTTCCTCAGTCAAAATGTGGCACTCAGAAGAGGCTGCAGCCAGGCACTGTGGGTGGGCACTAGACAGTGCTGTCTGACCAGGATGGGAGGCAGAAGGCTCTGGAGGGAGGACCTCTGTGGCCGAACAAACGCAGGCAGAGGCAACTGGAACCGGTTCAGTTTGCTGGAAGTCGGTGAGTCAGGAGAGGGGAGTGAAGCTGTAAGTGTGGCAGCTGACAAGGGTGCCAATGTAGAAGTCTCAGGAAAAATGGGCCTCCCCCCACCTTTTTTTTCTTTGAGTAATTTGCTTTCACTTTTAACTCCTAATCTCAGAAAAGCCCCTTTTCCTGCAGTCAGAGGTCGGAAGGTTTGACTAATTAATTCCAGTCTCTGACGTCGTAATGTGTGTTGCGTACCCTTGGACAACAGTGCAGCAGACAAAATGTGGGTGCCCCTGAGACCATTCAGATGCCCTCCTGGCCACACCCCTTGTGGGGACTGAGGTGGGACTTAGCTTAATAGGATGCGAGGCCTCCAGTATGCCATACGTCCATAGCCATGGAACCACCGGTGAGGGCCCAGTCAGCCACCTCGCGCAGTGCTTAGTGCTTCCCAGTCCTGGTGCACAGACAGAGCAGCCTGTTGCGTATGCTTCCATTCCACTCACACATTTATCCAGCCAGCGCTCAGAGGTTAAACACTTCAGCCTCCTTCCCTTGCGGGTGGTCCTGACTTAACTGGAGCTGAGCAGGACTGACAGATTAACTGGGGTGCCCCCAGGGGTCTTACCAGAGTCAGGCGGGCAGACTGGGACTGCATCCTCCTCCAGACCTCCTGGGAGACTCAAGAAATCTCCAGGGTGTGTCTTCCCATCAGGACCTGGAGAGGTCCCTGCTTCATCTGTGAAGGCCGGGACTGGTGACCAAAGAGGTCAGCGTGGTCGGTCTCCCCAGCCAATGCACCAGATGCTATGGCAGGCAGAAACCAAAACGACACCCAGGATTTGGAGGCATTGATGGACACTGATCTGATCAGGATCATTCCTAAAATATCATGCCCTGAAAGGCTCAGGGAAGGAGGTTTTTATGGAGTCTGCAAGGGGAAGTATAGAGGCAGGCTACTTGGATGTCTTTGATTGGTTCTCACAGTATGTGTCAGTGTGAGCTATGCATCACAGTGACCAGCTGTTTCTAAAGACAAGAATAACAAAAACTGTAACCAGGCAGCTGTAACAAAAATTGTAACTGGGCAACTAACAAACTTATACCGGCCAGGTGGGGCATTTTCTGCTGTTGAGACTCAGCTCAGAGATGCTATGTAGCAGAGTAACGTTCTTTCTTCTTATGTGTACCAAGGGTTAAAGTAAAATTCAAGGTAAAGTTCTCACAATGTGCTAAATTGTCCAGGGAAGTCTGCACATTCACCGCGTAGATTTATATAGAATTAATATGTATGTTAGCATTTAAGACAAGAATGAAGAGCCTTGGAAACCCCCCATACTGGGGATGGGACCGCGGGCTTTCCCAGCCCATTTCATTGTTCTGTTTTGAGATAGGGCCGTGCTAAATTGCTCAGGCTGGGCTTAAACTTGGGATCCTCCTGCCTCGGTGTCCTAGAGTACGGGAAATATAGGTAACATCCTACCAGGCCCAGCATGAAGTCTTTTTGTTTTGCAAATCTCAGTAATTGATGTTTAGCAGATGTTCATGTAGATGTAGCATTGAATCCCACTAATTCTGCGGCTTGGCAGGTGCACCTCACACTTCATGCTGAGGAGGTCCTTGGATACCAGGAAGCAGCATGCTGATTTATCAAAAGATGAGTAAACTTGGTATAGAGCCTACTTATGGGGAAGTCCTTTGATTTATTTTTAAGATGTTTAGGTTCTTACTGAGAAGAGAGATTTGGAGAAAGAAGAAAATACGCAGAAGTCTTTGGAAATTTATAACCTGAAGTAAGACTAGGACAAAGTAAATTTCAAATGAAATGATTGATTTGATCAAAGGTTATTATACAGAAGCATTTATACCGCCATATACCAGGAGTCTATAGTTGGAAATTTAAATTTTAAAAAATGACTATGTACAATGACACTAAAATCATGAGCTATTTAGCTTACTTTAACCAATATGCATAATGTATGCTGAAAACCACAGACACCAACAAAAGAAATCAGAGAAGGGAAGAGATGTACACATCAGATGCACAGACCAGAAGCCTCACCATCGTTTAGGTGTTAATTCTTGCAGGTTTATTTAGTGCATTCCCTTCATGGAAAGGGGAAGGAACTTGAATAGCTAGGGATTTTGAAAAAGAAAAGCAAAGTTGACATCAGGGACTACTTAATGTAAAGCCAGAGTAAAAAACAGTTGGTGTTGTTAAAAGAATAAACACACAGGTCAGGGAGCCAGATTAGACAAATGCTGTCTAACAACTGGATGTCAAAAAACAAAAAGCTTGGCTTTTACCCATGCCTCACACCATAGACAAAAGCGAATTTAAAATAGATCACTCTGAATGGAGAATTTAAAGGTGTAAAACTTTTAGAGGAAAACACAGGAGACTTCCTTTGTGGCTTTTTGTCAAACTAATTGTTCTCAGACAGCACTAAAAGCAAGATCCATTAAGGACAAAAGTAATAAGATGAACTAATAGAATAAAGTGGAATTAAAAACATAATACAGTGTTAAAAAAAATAAAAGGCAAGCTCCAGACTCTGAAAGATTATTTGGCAATTACAAATCTGACAAAATGCCACAATGTAGCATTTCATACACTAGAGGACTCCTGTAGTCTCATGTCATACTACCTAGCCCCGTGCTAAATGAGATTGTTCCCTTAGCAGTTAACAGGTGAATTATGGAAGCTGTACTTTCACTGGAATTAGTGGAGAAAGAAGTTAGGGGGCTCTCAAAGATATGCAGAAATTAAACCACATCTGGGGGTGGGGGCAGAGGAGGGAATAAAATCTGATATTAAACCCAAGTCTTGGCAAGAGAATGAAGGTGTGGTCTTTAGGGTCCAGAGAGGGAAGACATAAGGAGAGGAGAAGTGGCCGGCCTAGAGAGTGGCAGCTTGGAAAGCGCCGTGTTCTCCTCGGCGTGGTACTGTGACTTTGTGGGATGACGCTGTCTAGCTGGTGTCGGTCTGTTGGAACATAGACACAGTGCCTCATGTGCCTTTGGGGACAGCCTGCACTGACCTGCTGAAGTCTAGGACTCTAACCTTTGAGAACTGTAGAAGAGGGGATTGTGTAGTTTTAGATGTGTAGAGGTTAAGATTCTTTCTTAAAAGAAGCAAGCCAGTCCGCGGTCCATGTAGCAACCCACGTGTATGAAGTGTTCAGCAGACAGCTGAATGTTGGTGCATTTATTTGGTAACTAAAGGAGAAGTTCTGGGTGAATGTCAGTTTTGGGGATTGGAAAGTGTCACCTGGTCCCCCGGCATCTCTCCAAGCAGTAATTAATCATTTTTACCCCCGTGTTCCGACTGCGACAGCTGCCTGGGAGACAGAATCCTAGGGGTTTCTCCTCTGCGTGCATTTTTCTGGCTTCCGCTCTGTGGCCGTGACAGTCTCCTGTGTGCCCAGTTGTGCTGCTCTGTCGAGGGGAGAGGGAGCCCGGGGCCTTAGCACATGGGGTCCTCAGCTCGGAGCCCTCTGTGGCCCCGGGCAGCTCACGAGTGTGTGCATCTGCAGGGAGCGCACTGCTTTACGCTCCAGGAGTTTCGGAATTCAGGTTGCATGGTTTTCTGGAGGAAGAAATAGATGAAGTACCAGAAGATGGAGAGCTGGTTCCCTCTGCCTTCCACGGCCCTGTCTCCTTGAAGGAAGGAGAGGCAGAGCAGAAGGCGCCTGTTACCTGAGACAGCAAGTGACCCGTGTATTTTCCTTGATTGTCTTTCTAAAAATGTGTTCTAAGTCCTCATACAGTGAAGCTGATCTTTTTGTGTATATAGTTCTTTGATTTTGGCAGGTGTGGGTACAGAACAATTCTGCACCCCACAGCCCCCACCCTAGGCTGCCCCTCATTAACGAGGTCTGTTGTCACTGGTTTCCTGCATTCACTTTGCTTTCACACGGCCCCCTCCTGTCTTGGCTGCAGGTGACTTTGCCGTCCTCCTGAAGGCCGGCATGACGGTGAAGCAGGCCATCGTGTACAACCTGCTGTCCGCCATGATGGCGTACGTGGGCATGCTCATCGGCACGGCGGTGGGCCAGTACGCCAACAACATCACCCTCTGGATCTTCGCCATCACCGCGGGCATGTTCCTCTACGTGGCCCTGGTGGATATGGTAAGACGCCTCCTGCTTTCTCCTTAGCCTGAACCGGCACGGAGAGTGCAACTTTCGGAAACGGGAGGAGTCCTGGGTGGTCTGGAGCCAGGCTGGCCTTGGGAAGACACGCACGGCATCCCGTGTGCTCACTTGTGGAGAGCCACTGAGGTCGATTCCTTTTTTGGAAAACACTTGGGATGATGAAAATTTCTGACCAACACCCGTCACCATTTAAAACAGTGGTAGTGTTATATGTAATTATAGAACAGTTACACTGCTCAGCAGCTCTCGTGATATTGAGCCAGAAGTATTTTATTGCTGTTGAACAAAATCTTTTTTTGAGGTTGTGTCTGGCAAAAACTGGAGAAAAATGACACCTGTGTGGTAAACCAGCCTTCTTTAGGCGGTGGTGTGTATTCCAAGAGATTCCATAAGCTTCTGTTGCTAACTTCCGATTAACACTAACCAAGCTAAACACTGCCAGTCAGTTTTACTGTAATTTTGTGGTGAGACCCCAAATATGACAGTGTTTCTACAGAGCTAGCAATTTGGTTTGCTTTTTAACTAGATAGTACATTCACCGTTATTCCTAGGTAGACTGTCACATGGTCTCATTTCATAGTTACATTTTTAATCACCAATGTAATACCTATTCTCCAAAGTTGAAAAACGTGAAGCAAAAGAAACCAATCTACTTGACACCCTGTTAGGTCTGGGTAGCCTTCTCTCTTCTCAGACCTCTGAGTTGCGCGCCTCCTCTTCACAGCGGCTTCTGGTCCCTTGCCCCTGGGGCACCCCTGCGGCCCCCCGCCTTCTGCCTAGCGTGCGGCTGCGCTGTGCTCCAGCCCTGCTCCTTCCGGCCCGTGCACCCAGCAGCCGGGCTGCCCCGTCAGCTCGCGCGCGGCCTGCGAGTTCCTTCCCTGCAGAGGGGTCCCCCCCGAGCTGTTACCCTCTCCTCCTCCCCGGTTTAGCAGATCACAGCGGGCTTGTGGCAGGCAGGATCGCCTTTGCGAAATCTGCCCTGGGCCGCCGTGTGGCTTAGTGCACTGTCGTCTGCTTGTCTGGCAGCAGGGCTGACGGTTGGTGTCTGCGTCCTGTCCCATCCCATGCCACGGGAACTAGGGCAGAGTGGCCGGGGCCGGGGCCTGGAGGGAGAGAGCTCCGAGGTGTGGCCGTGTCTTGGTTACTTTTCCCTCAGCTGCTGAGACAAAACACCTGACACCCAAAATTAGGGAAGGAAAGGTTTATTTAGCTTACAGATTTTGGAGGTTTCAGTTCATAATCAGCTGGCTCCAAGGCAGAGTGGCATGGCACAGAGCAACACTTCAAGGCAGCAGCACAGCAAAAGTAGCCAGAGTAAAAGGGGGGGGCAGAGCAAGCCTCTTCTCCTCCTTTATATAGTACACAGGACCCCCCCCCTCAGGGTGGGTGTAGCATCCACAAATCTCCCTGCCTTCCTTTGCACAGGATGAGGATGTTTACAAAGTAAGACCCCTGGCTCCCTGCTGAGTCTCCCAGTTAAACTTCTGACCTCAAATTGTAACAATGACCAGGTAACTGTGCTCTACACCCCAGGATTTAGAGCTGCTGAGTTACTTAATTAAGCTGCTAGACTTCTCAAGTTGACACAATGTATAAACCATAGCAGGCCGTGTGTTCAGAACCCTTCTTGACGGTCACCCCGCATAGCGCGCCTTGTTTAGCACGGTGGAGAGGCACCGGTGTGGCGCTGGGTTGCACCCTGTGGTCAGATGTCCGAGGGAGGCTTAGGGACACACGGGGCCCCGCAGACAGAGCAGAGGGCGCACGGTGGCCAGCGATGCTCCGAGTCCGCCCTGCGGCAGCTCATCCGCTGGCCACTCGAGCCCCAACAAGGCGGCAGGCTTGGTGTCGAGGCTGCACTGAAATGCCGCAGATGATCAAGAGAAAGGGACACAATTTGTGTATTTTCTAAGGTTTTGATTGGCACCAAAGTTACACACTTTCTAAATGTTGAGAAGAAGAAATGGATTGAACATGGTGACCGTGTGGTCAGTAGGTGGATGCTGATTTTTCTGTCTTTAAAACCCTTTGATAAGACCTCAGCAGTGCCACATGGTTCCATTCAAGGCCCCCGTGGGGCATCTGGGCAGTCAGGGACTCAGGCTGGTGGCAGCTGGTCTGGAAGCCTCCTCACGTTGTCACAGCTCAGCCGAGCCGGTGGGCGGCCCGGGCTGGGACTGATGGAGGCGCACGGCTGCAAACCAGCTGTGCTTAAGTGAGGGGAAGCACCGAGGGGCTTGGAAGGAAGGGTTTTCCTCCCAGAGTTCAGAAGGGAGCAAAAGGCGCCGAGGTGTGACCCGCTGTGGCAGGGAGCGCCCGGTGTCAGTTTCCCAAATGCTCAGCGGTTTGTGAAGACGTGTGTCCTCCCCTCAGCTCCCGGAGATGCTGCACGGTGACGGTGACAACGAGGAGCACGGCTTCTGCCCGGTGGGCCAGTTCGTCCTGCAGAACCTCGGGCTGCTGTTCGGGTTCGCCATCATGCTGATCATCGCGCTCTACGAAGACAAGATCGTGCTCGACATCCAGTTCTGAGTCCCAGGGAGCCCCGAGGACGCGGGTGTCTTTCCGCGCGGCCAGGCAGCTGCCCCGCCCACAGCGTGCCCTGCTCACGAGCCCGTGGAGAAAACCCCCCGAGACCGGTGCTCAGCGCTGGGCCCCCCGCGGAGGGGTCCCTCAAGTCGGAGACAGGAGAAAGCGGGCCTCTGTGAACTAAGGTCAATGTATGTTCGATTCAGACTTTCTAAAAAAGTAATCATATAAAACACTAAAGTAGTCTCCTTATTAGTAGAAACTTCTGTGGCTATGCAGAAATAGAAATTGAACCAAAAAATCATTTAAACCTTAAGAATCTTTGAGATGAACTTTGAGCAGACGAGTCCGGGTGCTGAGAGCGAAGTGCAGCGCCCTTTGCGGCAGCCCCGGCTCTGCGTGCGGCCTCAGGGGTCCGCGCGGCGCGACCTGGGAGCCACGTGGTAGACTAGGAACTAGAGGAGAGCTCAGGCTGCATTAGATATGAACTTAGCGTGGGGGACCCTTATTCTTGAATCTAGAGTTACTATTTTTGTATATATTTGCATAGTGTTTAAACTTGCAGCCTAAACTACTGAAATTTGTGATTGTATGTTTGTGTGAGCTTCAGTTTAATGACAGATTCATAATGGTTCTTTGTACTATTACAATACTTGGTGTTTGGGGGTATTTTTCTGTTTTTTTAATCATAATTTTGTTTTGGTTTGGGGGTTTTGGGGGGAGGTGGGGCGTGTCAGAGCATGTGGTCAAATGTTTTTTCCTTAAGATTACAGCCTTCTAGGACATATCAAAGAATGAACCCAAACATGGTCTAAATTACTCAGTTTTCCAACTTGACAATACTAGCCAGGTCAGTTGGGAAATTCAAGTTCTAAGTGTTCACATTGCCAGCTTGGCACACACTGACTGGCAGTGAGTCCAAGTTGACAGCTGTCTGCTCTGTGCAGGAAGTGTCGCCCGCACAGTGACAGGATAAACCTCGGCGACGCCGGGCAGTCCCAGGGTCAGAGGCTGAGCTGCAGTCTCTGGCTCCTCTGTGCCAAGCCACGCTGTCAGTGCCTGATAGGGTAGAGACCGGCGTCTCGCTCGGTGCCCGTTCTCCTGCCAGTCATTGTTGCGAGCGATGCGTGAGAAGCGCCAGCCACAATCTCCCGGACTCGGCGCGGAGACCTGTCGCACCAGCCCTGCATGTGGACCTTGTCCCGCCGGGTGGGCAGCTCTGACGCCTGCCTGGCCCCAGCGGAGCCCTTCGCAGAGCCTGCCGCTCAGGCGTGGAAGAGCCAGCTCACCATTCCAGTGAGCCCTCTCCTGCCCCGTCCTCTCCTCTCACTCTGTGGAGTTTTGTTTCAGAAACAGAAACCAGACCTCGAGGGCAGCGTGCGCATCCAGGTGTTAACAGATCAGTGCCAGTGTTTCTCCTTGACACCACAAGGAGGGGACCTAAGTGTTGTTGCATCTTTAATTTATGCTTGAATCTGAAGTCACTTCTGCTTTTCCGTGGCCTCTTTGTACTAAGTCAGAGTATTTTTTAAACCATAGAGATTTGTTTTCCGCATTGGGCGCTGGGTTGGGACAGCCTTCATCTCACTGCTCGGCCCTTCAGGCAGCCTAGCAAAAAGGTGCTGACGTTTGATTTAGTACTGCCAGCTTCAGGGGAGCTCGCTTTCTGAACCAGAAGACACTTACGGTTCATGTCTGGGTTTTACACCCAAGGAGGACTCTGCCTTCCAGCTTTAAATCTGCTTCACTGAAAAGCCACAGCTGGAATCTATTCCCAGTCTTAAAACAGATGCCTCATTTAAAGCAGATAGGTTATGCTAAGGTATATAAAGTTTTATATTCTCTCAGAAGTGGTATTATCTTTCTTTGCTAGATTTTCTTAACTTCGTAAGAGGGCTGTAACAGTTGCTGCTAGTATCTGGATAGGGTTCCACCAGTGTTTAGTTTCCACATCATTTTTCTAATGTATAGTTTCAAGTCTCACTAGACAATCTTAATTCCACTACATTTCTGTTTGGCTCCAACATTCCATTAGCTTGACCAGTCTAATCTGACCGTGCATCTGTTGGAGGTTGTTAATGTTACCTGTCCAATGCTGTCACCGTGTGACATCCATATGAATTCTGATGTACATCACATTGCATTCAATCAGCTGTGATTCTGCTTAGAAATACTAGAGTAACTATGTGCGGTGTGAATTTTTCCCATTAACAGATAAGTCAGTGGCTTAAATGTGATTATGGTCCTGCAAGGTGATTCTTGCTAAAATATCTAAACTTTTTGTTGTAACTGAAATCATTTTTTTAAAATTTATAAAGCTGGAAATGATCATATGCTGTTTTTTTCATTGTCAACAGTGGTGTGTCATTTTATGTATGTTCCTAATGCTTATGGAACTCTCCCAAAATAAAGTTATTGCAAAAGATCAAACCGGCCGCGTTTCCTTTCCTGCTTCATGGAATTTCCTAGACTGACATCATTCATTAGAAATGTGGGCTGCATTCGCACATGGCGTACTCACAGTTAAGAATGTCACTCAGATTTATTGAAGCCAAAAGATTTGTTTGAACAAAATACTCTCTACCTGGCCGTCTCACAAGCCGCGAGCCCCGGAAACGGCCTCAAGGTTAGGAGTTGAGCTGACACAGCAGTGCGACACCCCGGCCGATCCAGTGCTCCTTGGGGTGCTCAGAGGGCAGAGTCATGGCGATCACGAAGTTGGTGGAGTGGCCGGTGGTGGACAGCGTTCCCCTGCGCTCACTGGTCTTGTACAGTGGCGCCAGGTAGCTCGGCCGTTCGGGTATGTCCGCCCTCTTACAGGGCTTCAGCCACATCTGGAAGAGAGCGCAGGACACTGTCACGTGAGGTCAGGGCTGGGGAACCTCTGTCAGTGCCCTGGTGGTGTCAGTGTCATCAGCACTGCTATGACTTTGCAAAAGATTTTCAAAGGACTGTCATAATTAACTTCAGAACCAGGCTAAAAATTAAAAAGAAAAAATTGGTTCTTTCTGTTTGTTTTGTTTTTGACACGGTATTCCTAGGTAGTGCAGACTGGCCTTGAATTCACTGTGTAGCCCAGGCTGGCCTGGAACTCACGCAGTCCTCCCGCCTCAGCCGCCCAAGGACTAGGAATACACACATGCACCAAAAAAACTCAGTTCTTACTATATCAGATGATTCCTCCCTTCTCAAATGTACTTAGCTGTGGATGATTTTTGCTGCTTACAGTAATAAAATCAGACGGCCTCTAAAGGGAGGAGAACATTGCTGCTGCTACCACAATCACGTGTCTTCCTAACCTAAAGTTCCCGGAAACTTCTCAACATTTTCATCAACAGCTGCATAACTAGGTCACTGCATGCTGTGCGTAGCCATTGCTCAGTGTCCGAGCAGAGGCACCCGGTCAGCCTTGCCCACTGCTACTGGGAACCACAGCAGCAGGTGTGCACGGCAGTGCGTCCCAAGGCGAGTGCCTGGGACGACACTGGGACACGGGGTGGAAAAGCAGCTCTCCTAAGACCCAGACGCCTGAGGTAGTGGCAGCCTTGGCCCTGCAGCAATGCGGAGTCCCGGTATCCTGGGGAGCGCACACCTATCTTGGCAACAGAGTCTTGCTCTACAGTTCAGGCTTTTGTGCTCACTATGTATCTCGGGTTGGCCTTGAACTCAATGGCAATCCTGCCTCAGCCTCCCAACTGTTGAGATTACAGGTGTGGACCACCATGCCCAGCTTCCCCTTTCTCTCTTGCACTGTTCCCCTGCTCTCTTTCCCAGGCACCATGATATAAACAGCTTTGCGTCACCATGTTTCTGCCTTGGAGTCAACACTGTGGACCAAATCCTCTGAAACCATAAGCCAGATAAAGTTGTGGGCTTCTGCATTGTGTCCCAAAAACAAAAGCTGATTAGTACACACCTCATGATCCAGTTGGTTTTATTCCAAAGATGCAAGGATGGTTCAAAGTGCAGATAAATGTAATACATCACTTAAATAGAATAAAGATAAAAGTCGTATGTTCATCACAATAGATACAGAAAAAGCCTTTGATAAAATTCTACATCCTTTCATGATAAAAGCCCTGAAAAAATGAGTTAAAGAAGGATCATACCTCAATATAATAAGGGTTATATATGACAAACCCATAGTCAATAGGGAAAAATCAAAAGCATTTCTTCTAAGAGCAAGATAAAGATACCCACTTTCACCACTCTTATTCAGCATAGTACTTGAAATTTTAGCCAAAGCAAATAACAGGTGAGAGACAATAAAAATGGTGTCACAAACAGGAAAGACGTTATCCCTATTGGCAGGTGATAAATCCTATCCATGCAAAAACCTGAAGACTACCACAAAACTAGATCTTCAAAAAAAAATTTCAACATATAAAATTAGAACTTTTTAAAAAGAGGCATAGAAATTACTAGGCATGCCAGGTGTGGTGGTGCACACCTGTAATCCTAGCACTTGGGAGGCTGAGACAGGAGGACTGTTGTGAGTTTGAAACCAGCCTGGGCTGCAAAATGAGCTCAAGGCCAGTCTTAAGTGCATAGTGAGACCCTGTCTCCAAAAGACAAAAAAAAAAATAGAATTAAAGCAGTACATACAAGAAATAGAGTGGGTCCTCAAGAGAAAGGTGTATTGTGCTCTGGCTCTGGGTGTGTTTATGTGTTTTGGGGGTGGATACCTGAAATTTGTGAGTCTGCAAAGTATGGGCTCAACTTTCATGTGAAAGGGGTTTCCTACACATAAGTGAAAGGTGCCAAATATAATAACCTAAAATAATATTTAACCAGACTGAAAGCTCTACAAACTGTGAGCTAAATAAACCTTTCCACCCTTAGCTTTGGTTGTCAAGTATTTTGTCTCAGCAATGAGAAAAGTAACTTAAGAATTCGGTATGAGAGAAGTGGGGTCATTGCTGTGACTATACCTGACTGTGTGGTTCAGTAGCCTTTGGGAATTGCCTGTGGGAAGAATCTGGAATGATCTGGAGATACCAGTTGAAAAAGCAGAGCTGGAACACCTTAGACTGTACTGTATGGGAGATCCCGGTGAAGAGGTCAGAAGACCAGAAAGCCAGTAAAGACCAGGCTTAGGAGGTCTCTGCTGGGGAGGACTGCACTGGCTGCTGGACTCCAGACAACGTGTGTTAATCCCTTTGCAGAAAGTTTGCCTGAATTTGTTTCATGTCCAGAGACTTTGCCTGAGACTGAGATTGGGGGTGTGGGGGCAGGGCTAATCTTGAAGAAGAAATTTTAAGGCAGTCAAATGTTGAGCCAGTGGCATGGCAACTGTTGGGAGTTTTTAGCCAGATTTATGTTGTGAATCAAGAGCACAGAATCCAGCAGAATGATTTAAAATCAGTTTGGCTGGAAAGAAAGTTTCAGTAAAGCTATAGACTGCAAAGATAGAGCAAAGAGATCTTGATTACTGAGAAGGAACAGGAGAATGAAAAAGATAGCCCGAGAGCATCACAAAAAGCAGCAGGACTTCACTCTCTGCAGCTTCAAAGCTGCAAAAGCAAAAGACTCTGCTTTGAGAAGAGAGCCCCATGACAACATGTTCCAGAATGACAGTGTTCTAGGGAAGCTGTTCCTCAGGAGTTGGTTCATAGGCACTCAACCCCTACAGCCAAGAGAGTGAAAAGCCTGGCTACTGCTCCAACTGGCAGCAGACCCTGGCATCGTCCCTGTGGCACTGGTTTTTGGTGCATGCAGACTGCAAGAGTTGTGAGGTCAGGAAGGCTTCTGCCCAGATTCAGAAAAAGCACTGGGAGGCCAGGCAGTGTACCCCTGGGAGGGCAGCATGGGAAGCTGTGAGTGTGAAGCCAAAGGTGCAGTGGAGACCCCAGAAGTTTGGAGAAGCCGGGGATGGTGATCGTCTGAGGAAAACTGCGAGGAGGGAGCAGAGCCAGCCCTCGTGAGAAACCGTGGGACGTACATCCACATTGCCTTGGATGCTGCACGTGGAACTGCAGGATTTAATGTTTGCCCTGGTGGGCTCTGGGCTGCTTTGGTCCCATTCCTTCGTGTTCCTGTTTGTATGTTCCGGAATGTAATGTTTATCTTGTGCCACTGTGCCTTGGAAGTGTTTAACTTTCTTTTCATTTGTACAGGGGCTGGCAGCTAAGAGTGTCCCTTGAAACTCAGAGGAGACTTTGGACTTGGACTTTTCAACAATGCTGAAACTGTTAGAGATGGACCAAATAAACGCCTTTTGCATAAAGGGATGTGTAGGAGTCTTTGGTGGAGCTGGGGACAGAATGTTGTAATTTGTGTCCAGGTATCCCCCTAAAGCCTCATGCAGTCACGGGAGGTGGGCTTTTCAGTGGTGGCTGGATCTGGAGTGTGTGATGCGGGGACTAAGGGTGTGCGATTAGTAAATCAGTCCACTGACCAGTTTGGCGTAGTTCTGGTTAGGATTAAGGGTGTGAGTGCTTCAAATGCCCTAGGGTGGGTAGCCTGTGTACAATCTAAGGGATAGAGAGAGGCTTGTCTTTCTCTCTTGTTGCTCTTGCTACCTTGTGGGTGCCATGAACTGTTCACTGTGATGCCCTCTGCCATGTGCCACTCCACCTTGGAGCTGGCCAACTATGGACTGAAACCTCTAGAAATTGTGAGCTAAATAAACCTTTCCACCCTTAACTTGTGGTTATTGCATATTTTGTCTCAGCATCAGGAAAAGTAACTAAGAGGAACAGACATTTAAATAAACCTTAAGTATCTTAAAACTCAGTTTGAAGCAATCAAAAGCCTGATTGCTGAAAACATAAGAAATCTGGATAAAATATAAAACTTTTTTTTTTTTTTTTTTTGCCCAGGCTTTATCAGTTTTTCGTGAAGAGCACATCTGGTTTAGGCAGCGCCTTGTGTCAGCCCCAGAGGGCATTTTGTCCTTGGTCCCTCAGGTGAGGGTCCTCCTCAGGGGGAAAGTTTTCCTTGTTTATAGTTTTTTACACAGAATTATACATTATAATTTTAGTCCTTGGTAGCCATAAGAAAGCAATCTTAAGCCTTCTGCAGGCAGTACTAATTTATGAAAATACATTTTAAGAACCCATCTATCTTCTTTTTACAAACCTCAAGAAGCCAAGAAAGCTTGAATTTTCATTTAGCGACTGCTGACTCAGGTATTTTACTGTATACACTTATATTTTAATTTACCTGTCTTAACAACTACTTTTATATTACTAATGAAATCGAGATTTTGGGCAAACATAATTAGTACTTCAGTTGTGTCTCTGCCCAGGGAAGCCCTAAAGGCTGTTGCACTTGAAACAGAAAGCAACAGACATTGTGTCCTTCTAATAAAGGTAAATATTAGTAGGACTGGTCAATATCCTAGGCAGTGTATGTCAGTAATTTTAAGGGCACTTTATTTTACTGGCTTTTTTTTTTTTTTTTTTTGGTACCAAGGATCAAACACAACTTTGTGCCTGCCGGGCAGGTGCTTGCACCACGGAGCTAAATCCCCAACCCTATTTTTTGAGACAGGGTCTCACTATGCAGTTCAGGCCGACCGTGAACTCACTTGTAGACCAGGCTGGTCTCGAACTCACAACGATCCTCCCGCCTCAGCCTCCCAAGTGCTGGGATTACAAGTGTGTGCCACCATGCCCAGCTTTTACTGGCCAATTTAAATGTACTTGTCTGTTAAGCTCTGGAAAGAAAAGGCATTTGAGTCAGGCATGGTGGTGCACAGGAGGCTGAGGCAAGAGGATCCCTGCAAGTTCAAGGCCAACCTGGACTACAAAGTGAGTTGTAGGCCAGCCCAAACTGCATAGAGAAACCTTGTCTCAAAAAAGAGCAAAAAACCAAAACCAACCAACCAACCAAACAAACAAATGCATTTGGGCTAATTACAAGAGTGTCTACTTATCCATAAGCCAACTTGGAGGACACGTGTATTCTAGGGTGTGTCCGGAACCATATATATCAAGCACATTTATATATATAAGCTTTGTGTCTCTAAATTTTAAGACTTTGATTTGTAAGCTTTATGTAAGACTGACCCCAGCATTATTTTTTCATAGTCATGACTGGGTTTTTTTTTTTTTTTTTTTTTTTTTTTTTTTTTTTTTTTTTTTTTTTTTTTTTTTTTTTTTTTTTTATTTAAAAGAAAATAGACACAGAAGATAGAAACAAAAAGCATGAAAGACAAACAACAACAACGACAGATCTGATACAATTACACTGTAGGTTTACACTCTGAGGTGGTTGAAGTTTGACAGTAGTTACAATATCACATATCGT
>RJWM01022163.1:0-34143 GCA_004363535.1 Dasyprocta punctata | reverse complement strand
GTGTTGTGCGTGACTTTGGGGGCTGCAGGACGGAAGCACCCTGCCTTCAGATGTCTGCGGCAGCAGTGTCAGCTGACATGTCTGTCCCATGTGGGAGCTGCGGGCGCAGGTGGATGTCTGGGGACAGTGCGTGTGAGCGGTGGGTGTGCAGTCACCCCTGGACACCAGGGCAGGACGGGGTGCTGGAGCCTTGGGGACCTGTGACGCTTCCCCGGGGGCCAGGCCAGCTCAGGTTCTCCTGCTGTTGCCCTGGAGCTCGTGCGAGGAGGACCCTGTCTCCGGGGCAGCCCGCGGGGCTGGGGTTGCTTTCCGTCCTGTCTCCTCTTAGCCCTGGGCACCTGGGCCAGCTCATTTCCTCCTCCCGCTCTCTGAGACAGGCCGTGGCGTTAGTCAGCTTAACTGGCTTGGGGCCGCAGGGGCTGAGGGAGCCCTGGGCCGCTGTGTCCGCGTGCGTCACCGAGGGCTGGCCTTGGGCTCCGCGCCCAGGCCCTGGCCTGGCTCCCCGGCATCGTCCCCTGTTGCACTTCCTGGCCGCCGTGAACCCCGCGGTGTTGCTCCTGCGCAACGCCCCTGCCTGGGAGCCACCGCATGCACCGAGCTCTCTGGTGTGAGCTACATGAAACTCCCCCTCCTTTCAGTTGTGGGGTTCAGGCGTGGTGCCCCAGGGATGGGAAAGCTGACCGATACTCCGGTCTTGCCGCGCTGCCAGGGTTGGCTTTGAGCTTCCTCCTGCCTGCGCTTCCCCGGCGGCTGGGTTTCAGGTGTGCACCTCCATGCCTAGCCTTGCTTCGTTTCTTCTGAGGACAGCGCGCAGCCCTGCGTTTGTGACAGTAGCGTGGAGGGGCCTTTCAGCTTCCCTGGAGCGTGTCCCCCAGATACGCGGCTTCTCCCCTCCGGGCGCCTCGGGGTTCCGCAGCGCGCAGAGGGGCTGGTTGTTTGCGCGTGCCCCCGGCAGGTTGGAGTCAGTGGCAGAGCTGGCCGCCGAGGGCCTGGCCGTCAGGTCTCTGTGCGCTGCTTATTTAAGGTGCGCAGATGGTGCCTTTGGTCCCTGGTAAGAGTGTTCTTTTCTTGGGGTCTTTCAGCAGCACGCTGAAGGATTACGTCGCCGTCGTCTGGAGGTTGATGGCCTTCTCACGTGGCGTGCCGGGTTTTCCCGGGCAGCTCCCCTTCCTGCGTTCGGGAGGGTCTGTGAGGCCTTGGGGTCACACAGCCCCCGCTTGGCCGTGGCTGTCGTGCCCAGAGGTGCCTTCCCGGCAGTCGGGAGCCTGTGTGTGGAAGCCGAGAAGTCTGACTTTTTAGCCTTGTTGGTCAGGTTATGAGTTAGAAATAGCCTGTATGAGAAACTACTAAAAATACCGCCAGGCTATTTAGAGTTGCTCGGTATATTTTCTTTGGACGTGTGTGAGCGAGCGGGGGCCCGCTGCACGGTGGAGCCGTTGGCGCCCACGCAGGTTCACGGACACGGAAGGCGCGAGCTGGGTGAGGCACCGGACGCCGCCTCTGCCTGGACATCGGTTGTCCCTGGAAATGGGTGCCACTTCCTCTGCTCCCGCTGCAAGACCCGAAGTGTTTCCTCGGTCCCCGGCGTGTGGTCCCCGTCAGGTGGGGGGCGCATGTGTGCAGCCTTCCCTTCCCTGTGGATGACACGATTTCCGGTTTCTCACAGAACGTCCAGTTGCTGATAATGAGCGAATGTTCGACGTTCTTCAGCGATTTGGAAGTCAGCGGAACGAAGTTCGTTTCTTCCTCCGTCACGAGCGCCCGCCCAGCAGAGATGTAGGTGGGTCGTGCGCGTCGGCGGGGGTGGGTGGGTGTCGGCGCCCTTCCTGTCTGCCAGGTGACTGTGGGGAGGGGAGAGCGGGCGTGGGGAGGGACTGGCGTTCTAGCAGCAAAGCAGGGGTTGAGGACGGGCTGGGCAGGCCTCCCTGGCCGTGGTGCAGCGGGGAGCGAGGGCGGGAGTTGGCCGCAGGGCTCTGCAGAGCACGGAGGAGTGGAGGTTGAAGCTGTAGGAGCAGGAGGACTAGGTCCCCGGAGGCTCACGGCCCTGCCGGAGTCCCCTGGACGACAGAGGCCGGGCACCGGCAGGACAGAAGCACGTGGCCTGCAGTGCGCCGTGTGCACTCTGGGGGTGCGAGGCGGTGGTGTCTTCCTGAGATGGGGTGCAACTCCGCGAGCCCCCTGTGACGGAGGCGGGGTGCGGGGCGAGCCGGCCAAAGGGGAGGCGGCGGGAAGCCTGGAGGTCGGCGGGGGAGGCACCCCGAGAGTGTGGGGCTCTGGTCCTGCTTGTCCCAGGGACACCTTAGGACCCTGGCACCCGTCTGCGAGGTGCCCTCAACCCAGGCGGCTGTGGGAGGAGACCTGGGTGACCTGGTGCCGGGTGTGGCCGGAGGACTCAGCGGAAGTCAGTGGGACAGGGCGGGGCAAGAGGCCGAGAGAAAACTGGTCAGGAGCAGAGCGTTGGAGTTCCTGTGGTCGGAAGTGAGTGTGAAATGGGCCGGAGGGTGGGCAGCCCGGCTGCAGGACCGCGAGGGCCCCTGGGTGCGGCAGCGACCCCTGGGAGGAGGCGCTGGTGCTGCAGAGGGTTATGCAGCCGGGGCCCCGTCTTTGTGAGCGGAGCAGGGATGTCAGGAGCGGGGAGGGGTGACGCAGGGCGTGGGGCCGGAAGGGGCCCGAGATCTCGGGACGCAGGAGCACAGGGAGAGGCGGCTTTATGGGGTGCTTCCAGAAGCCTCGGAACTTTGAAAACCTAAGCTGAGGCAGTTGTCCCGTGAGTCAGAGCGTCAGTGACAGGTTTGGCTGAGGTGGCCTCGTGCTCTGCTCCCTCCTGCAGGTTCGATACCGTTGTCCCCATGCCCTTAGACACGGTGACCGGGCCCTGCCACCAGCATGCTGTCACTTTGTTTTCGTGTCTGTGCTTTGCTCCAAGCCTGCTTCTCACGCTTTGGAGCTGGTGCTTGTACCTGAGCCTGTTGGGGTGCAGAGCCTTCTCAGCCAGCAGCTGAGTTTCCCTGCAGCTGCCCGGTCCCCTCCCGCCGTGTGGGCTGGCGAATTATTAACGAGGCCTAGCCGCACGCTGCTCCGCCTCAGTGTCTGAAACGTGAGACGTGCAAGGCGGCCACCTGAGAGGCCCCGTCACATTGTCACAGAACGCCAGCCACACAGTGTTTAGACAGATGGACAGATGGATGGGCAGAGCGGGGTGCTGTCCTCTGCCGCGGATGGCGCTACTGCACCCGGGAACCCATCTTCAGGACTGAGGGCAGGAGGTGGCCCTGGCTTTCGACCCCTTTCACTGGGATGCACGTGTATGTGGAATTATTTTGAAGGCTCTTGCTTTTTGTTAGAGTTAGGCAGCTGTTGTGTTAAGGAGAAACTAGGTAAGTGTTCTCTCCGTGAGGCAGCAAAGGTACAGAATTATGACGTTACCTGAACTGTAGAGAGTTCAGCAAGATTGAAGTTTTTTACTTTTTGAGGTGAGTTCTCGCTGGGTTAATCTCAGAATCCCTCCTGCCTCTGCTTCCTGAGTTGCTAGGACTATGGGTGCACACCACTGTGCCCAGTTTGAGTGGTTCTGTTCTGTTCTCTTCTGTTCTTACCGCTGGGGATCACACCCATGGTGTTCTACCACTGAGGCTCAGCCCCAGCCCTTTGTATTTTGAGACAGGATCTGCCTAAGTCAGCCAGGCTGGCTTTGAACTTTGGGCCTCCTCAGTAGCTTGACCACTATGTCTGTGTAATTTTTTTTACGATACAGGCTGGAAGGCCAGGTGTGATGGGGCACTCCAGTAATCCCAGCACTCGGGAGGCTGAGACAGGAGTAAACTTGAGTCAAGGCCAACCTGAGCTGCATAGTGAGTTCAAGGCCGGGCTGAACTACAGAGTGAGACCCTGTCTCAAAAGAACAAAATAAAGCAGAGCAAAACAAAACAAATCAAATAAAGCTGGACTGCGACTGCAGCTCTGAGGTAGGGCCCTTACCTAGCATGTGCGAAGTCTTGTTTTCAGTCCCCCCAGTATTGCAGAAAATACAAATAAAAACGAAGATACAGTTATGCCGTGAGAGTTGTGCATAGTTGTTATGCCTAGTTCTGAGGAGAGACACTTATTTATTGATTTATTGACATGGGGATTTGTAGTGCTTCCCGGAAGGTTGAACAGACATTTAGGAGGTTATTTTCTGATTTCAGGGATTCCAAGTATGGAGTTTATTTTAGAAGTTCTTTGTTGATATTTTTTATACTATTTTAGTATATTAGTTTAATACTTTCTCTTTTCTGATGCATTAAATGGGACTGAAAAACTCATATATTTTGGCTTAGAAAATTATTTTTAGCCAAAAAATCAGAACACTCAATGCTTTTCAGGTAGCGTTTTCCCCAAGAGGAAGACGGAAGGCGTCGCTTAGATGAGGGGCTGCTCAGAGCATGCCCGTGCCTGGCCGCGGGTGCTTGGTCTGCGAAGCCTGGATAACTTGCAGGCGGTCGGAATGAGTATGAGGCTGGGCTGACTTGATTTCAGTAATTCCTTTTCCTGAAGCTCTCTGGTTTCGCTCCTGAATAGCTCAGAACCAGGACACTGTAGCAAATGACGTGAAAGTCCCATGGCAGGAGCGTGTATTTTGCAGGTTTCCACTGTTGCGAGGCAACTCAGCGCCTTTGCCGTGGACTGCGGGTGCAGGTGCCCCAGGGCTGACCCGTTCCTATCTTGCACCCTAACCCATCGCAGTTCAGAGGAGGTCGGGCGCCCACGCAGTCAGGACAGAACCTGTGGGGGAGTGGTACAGGCTGTCGCTCTCGGGTTAACGTCCCCGTCTCAATTCTGTGCTTAGTGAGTGGCCCCAGGCCTCAGGATCCAAGTCTGAGAAGAAATGGTGTGAAAGTCCCTGGAGAGCCCCGGAGAAAGGAGAATGGGGTGAGTGGCCCTTTTCATCTGCACCAGCTGTCTGTCACCAGGCCGCCCCTCAGTGACCTTGTATCTGTCGCTGTTACTTCGTATCCAGCAGGTTGAGCATGGCCCCCAAAGGTTATTCTAAACTATCACTTTTAATGATCTCCGTGCGGGTGACTAGTGTAAGAATTCAGATGCTGGGTGTATCACAAATGAAGAACTAAATGTGTTGAAGAGGTCCACGTATTTCTTCAGTGATTTTATTTGCTGCTGGAAGGAAAGCTGCCAAATGATGTAAATGTGAAGCAGCGTCTCACTGTGTTGCCCAGCTGGCCTCGGCCCTAAGGCGGCTGTGGCCGAGCCGGCCCGGCCGCCGTGCAGTACAGCGGCTGGAGCTCGGTGTCCCTTCTCCAGGTGAGCAGCCCCCGCGTGGACCTGACGCTTGCCGAGCTCCAGGAGATGGCCTCTCGCCAGCAGCAGCAGATCGAGGCCCAGCAGCAGATGCTGGCCACCAAGGTAGCATCTGTGCCCTGGGCCCGCGCGTGTGTGAAGCCGTCTGCTGTCCCCTGCTCCTGACCCGGCCCCTCGCATAGGGCTGTCCCCAGCACTAAGCCCACCGTCCTTGGCGCTTGCCTCCCCTTGCTGTGGCGATGTGCAGAATGCCTGTGTCATCCCACTGCTTCAAGGTCTTCTGACCCCAGATATTTTTGGGGGCTGTTTCTCAGGCTGGCCTCAGGCTCCTGGCTCGGTGACCCTCCTGCCTCAGCCCACAAGTAGCTGGGTGCACCACAGCACCCGGCCCGACCCTGACTGTGATCCTGGTTGACCGTGCGGCTGGGGTGGGTGAACCAGAAGTCTGAGGAGCCCCTTGCTCTGCCTCCAGCACCCTCTGGGCCACCGCTGAAGCTAACACTTTCTTTCTGTGTTTTTTTTTTTTTTTTTGGTCCTGGGGTTCGAACTCACAACCTCAGACCTGCCAGGCAGGCACTTAGGCCACTGAGCTAAATCCCTGGCCCTATTTTTTGAGACAGGGTCTCACTATGTAGTTCAGGCCGGCCTTGAACTTACTTTGCAGCCCATGCTGGTCTCGAACTCGCAATGATCCTCCTGCCTCAGCCTCCCAAGTACTGGGATTACAGGCGTGCGCCACCATGCCTGGCTTAGAGCTAAAGCTTTCTGACCTGACGCTGTCCCTCTGCTGCTCGGGACCAGCTGCACACTGCTGCCTTTTGGGGGACACTTTACCCACAAACCGACCCTGCGCCTGGCCTTGAGCGAGGAAGGCCCTTACCAGAATCCTCCCTGTTCTGTCAGAGCTGGCTCCTGACTCACCTGGAGCCCTGGCAGAGTCTGCCCTCAGCCAGCCGCCCCTTGGTCGCAGCTCCTGGGCTCTCCGTGGGTGGCCATGGGGGGGCGTGCTGCACACCAGTGACACCCCCACAGGAGCGACTGGGACCTGGCCTGGGCCACGTGTGCCAGCTACGGTTGCTGCAGTGACCGCTGTCCCTTGCCGCTGGGGTGGACACTTGGTGGTTTTCTGGCCTGGAATGGGCTGAGGGGAGGAGCCCCACGGGATGGGGTCGACCAGCTGGGCCTCTGGCTGCGGGGTCCCTGTGCGAGACCACGTCTGTGGCACTGAGTGAGTGGGCGTGCTGACCTGAGTTCGCCCCTGGTCATGGATTTGTGACTCAGCTCCTTGGTTCCAGTCAGCCACTTAGTGTAAGAATGACGGTTTCCGTGGCTCACTGCAGTGGTCTGCGGTGTGGCTAAGCGTAGACTGTGGAGGCCTTGCTGCGGGCCGGGGTTATTCCAGGGGTGAGCCGCCTTGCGGGTTGCACAAGGCTGAGCTCGGGTCTGATCTGGATTTGAGTCCCCGTCCGGCACCTCACTACCTCCACTGGCGCGTGAGCTCCATCCTCAAAGGTGAGGACGGGGCCAGGGGCACCTGCCGCTGGTCGCTGCGAGGGCCTGCGGCGACTGCCCTGTCTTTGCGTCTTTAGGAGCAGCGTTTAAAGTTTTTGAAACAGCAAGATCAACGTCAGCAGCACCAGGCCGCCGAGCAGGAGAAGCTGAGGAGGCTGAGGGAGCTGGCGGAGAGCCAGGAGGCCAAGCTGAAGAAAGTGCGGGCGCTCAAGGGCCACGTGGAGCAGAAGCGGCTGAGCAACGGGAAGCTGGGTGAGTGGTGCCGTGGGCCTCGTGGACGGGGCCGCGTGGACAGGGCCGCGTGGACACGGGGCTGGGTGGTCACGGGCTGCGTGGATGCCACACTCTCACGGGTTTATGTGAGTTTGTGCTCAGAAGATGAGTCTACTATGCAGTTCAGGATGGCCTTGAGCTCACCTTGTAACCCAGGCTGGTCTCGAACTTGCCATGATCCTCCTGCCTCAGCCTCCTGAGTGCTGGGATTACAGGAGTGTGCCACCATGCCCGGGTTAGAAGATGAGTCTTTATAGGTGACTTTAAAAGGAATTTTTGGAAAAAGCACACCTTACTGCAGTTTTAATGTTGCAAGTTCCTTTCAGTTGAATTTAGCAGTGTTTTAGTAGGTTTTTCAAATTAACCCTGGAAATGTCCTTTGTTTTCTCTCAAATTAAGTCTTGGCTAAGAATTTAATGAAGATAAAGATCTCATATAACAGTTCCATCTGTTACAATACCATTTTAAACTAGGATTTTAGTAATTCAGTAGTTTGGTCTATCATTATAAAATTGAGGCTAAAAGTTCATTGTTCCAAATGTAGAGTTCAGTGTTTCATAACATTCACTGTGCAAACCCCGCAGCCCCTCCAGATGCTGCCCTGGCATTTAGAGATGTCCAGGTTCCTGTCAGTCGCTTCTGAAAGGCTGAGGTCGGTTCCAGGCTGTTCTGAAAGGTTTCTCCACTTGTCAGGAGGCCTGATTCTGGGAAGGAGTCCATCTCTGTTTTTCTTTGCTGCTCTCTCTCTCGTTGCAGTGGAGGAAATTGAACAGATGAATAGTTTGTTCCAGCAGAAGCAGAGGGAGCTGGTCCTGGCCATGTCGAAAGTAGAGGAGCTCACGAGGCAGCTGGAGATGCTGAGGAATGGCAGGATCGACGGCCACCATGACAGCCAGTCTGCAGTGGCCGAGCTGGACCGGCTGTACAAGGAGCTGCAGGTGCGTGCGCAGGGCTGCCCGGGAGCCGGGGGTGGCAGGAAGTGCCCGGCCACAGCTACTCTTCCCGGAGGGTGGGGGCAGGTGGCAGTGTCCCAGAGGACCAGAATAAACGTGGTGGCACCTCAGACAGGAAACAGGCACGACCGCAGCCCGCACAGATGTCCCTTAATTTTAACCCGGCTGCGTGGCGAGTGGCGGGACCTCACAGTCTTAGGAATCGGGCCACAGCCAACTGCGTGCTGCCTGCCAGGGACAGGTTCCTCCTCCTGCGCTGTCCTCAGCCGCCTTAGTCCCTGCCCTCTGCTGCCGCAGCTGAGGAACAAGCTGAACCAGGAGCAGAGCGCCAGGCTGCAGCAGCAGAGGGAATGTCTGAACAGGCGCAGCTCCGAGGTGGCCGTCATGGACCGGCGCGTCAGCGAGCTGCGGGACCGGCTGTGGAAGAAGAAGGCGGCGCTGCAGCAGAAGGAGAACCTGCCGGTGAGGGCGGCGGCCCGGGACCCTCGTCGGCCCAGGGCTGGCGGGGGAGGGCTCCGGGCGTCTCTGGGTCCTGCCCGCGCCCCTTCCCGCTGCACCACCAGGTGCGATGGGCACCAGCACTCACGGCCCTGGCCCTGGCCTTCCCCAGCTTTCGCCCGATGGGAACCTCGCGCAGCCCCCAGTGTCCGCCCCGAGCCGCGTGGCCGCCGTGGGCCCGTACATCCAGTCGTCCACCATGCCGCGGATGCCCCCGAGGCCGGAGCTGCTGGTGAAGCCCGCGCCGCTCGACGGCCCCCTGGCCGTGCAGGCTTCGGAGGGGCCAGCGAAGGTGCAGACCCTGCCCAGCATGAGGGCCGCGGCCGCGCTGCAAGCCAAAGGTGACCGCCCTGCGGCGTCTCGCCCGGTCCCCCAAGGCAGAGTTAGAAACAAAACTGATCGTGTCCTTAATCATGTTTGAAATCTAAGATTCCCTTTGTATTGTCTGGTAAGTGTTTTTTAAAACCCTAAATACAAATTTTATTCCGAAAATGAAATTTAATGCTCCACAAATCTAAAAAGTCCTTTAAAAAGTTCTTGTTAGGTGGGAATCGTGGTCTGACGTTAGTGACCCGAGAGCCTTTGTGTTGGGAGGAGACACCACGTGCGTGGACGCTGGTGTCGTCCTCACAGGAAGTGAGGCCGGGTCCGCGCGGCGGTGAGCGGTACCGAGGGTGTCTGTGCGCATGCGTGATGGTTCGCCGGCTGGTAGCTTTCAGAACAGAGGTGAACACATCTAGGGTGAAAGTGACGTGCACGCGACATCTTTGCGTCCCGCGTAGCAGGGCTTTGTTCAGGAGGAGAAAGTGAAGGGGCGGAGGCGGGAAGGGCCTGGCCCAGAGCTGCCCCACCCACGGCCCGCCCAGAGCCGGCGATGTAACCACCAGCGCCTCGTACCGCTACGTGCAGAGTGGCCGACATCACTGTGCTGTGAGGAGATGGAGCCAAGTCCTCTGGCTGAGTTTATTCTAGAAGGAGAAAGTAAAAGCCACGCTGTTTCACGTTTAAACCCCAGTGTAAACAGCCTGCAAACCCCGACTCGTGGGGGACGAGGTTGTACCTGGGCAGCGAGCCCACGACGGCCGTTCAGTGGGGCCCGGGCGTTCGGGGACCGTGCACGGCGGCGGCTCGGGCTCTGCCCTGCTGCGTGGCGAATGTGCTGTGCTCGCCCGTGAGGTTTCCTAGCGGGAGGAGCAGCCGGGCTTCGCTGACTCTGGCAGCTGATTCAGTTGCCGGGGAGTGCGGTGGGAGGGCCCCGGGTGAGAAATACAGAGTCTGCTGCCGTGCAAGCTAAATACATGTCCTGGGCAGCCGCGAGTGCGGGTTCTGAGCTCTGTGTAGGGATCAAAGTATCGGCAGTGAGTGAACCCCGGAAGCGTCATTCGCGTGCTGTTACTGGGGTGTAGCCACCTTCTCTCTGCACCCTAGGCCCAAAAGTCCCTCTTGCTGTCCCCGACTGGAACCCCTCGAGTACAGGCCTTTCGTCTGGGCCCACTCCGGACCAAGGTGAGGTTATCTGTGCAGCTACTGGCCTCTGTGTTCTAATCTCCGGAAGGGTACTGTGTGTCCTTTCCTGGGGGTCATTTCCTAGGATGTGGCACCTGGGGCGGCTCCTAACGGTCAGCAGCATTTAGTTGACTTGAGGACACCTGCACTGAGCCCAGGTCACCACGCTGGTGGTAGCAGTGTAGCATCAAAGCAGGGGGTGGAGCTTACACGGCGGCTTCCCAGTGATAAGCAGCTTCATCCCGGCTGTCTGAGTACCCGTGTGGTCTCTCTGCCCTCAGCTGATGACGGGGAGGTCCCGCTGAGGGACAAGGAGAAGAAGGTGCGGCCATTCTCCATGTTTGACACGGTGGACCAGGGTGCCGTCCCGCCGGGCTTCGGCACGCTGCGGAAAAACCAGAGCAGCGAGGACATCCTGCGGGACGCTCAGGTGCGGCGCCCAGCTGGTGGGGGTGTGGTGGCCTGCGGTGTGGGCAGGGGTGCGAGAGCTGCGGAAGCACGGGCACTGGAGGATCGGGCCAGCAGCTCTGTGCCGCTTGGGGAGGGGCCAGTGGACTTGTGTCCGGGCTGTGTTTTGTGTGATTCTCAGAGAGTGTAGGTGCGTGAAGGGCAGAGGATTTGCTCTGCTCTGGTGTCTCACGTCTTTGAAGTCCGGGGCTGAGCTAGTGTCACGCAGCAGTAGGAAGCTCTTAACGGTGGGTAAGCATGTGGCCGAGACCGCTCTGCTTAGGTGGTGTGGACTGTGGCGGCCAGGGTGGTGCTAGGTCCTGATAAATGAGGCGGCTGTCCTGAAGTGGGGCCACCCGTGAACGTGAAGGTCAGCAGTGGGGCGTTTTCAAGTGGCACTTACCATGTCCAAACGGGAGGTGGAGGGTGCAGGCGGTCTGGAAGGTGCCCGTTAAGCGGGATCCAGTAAGGGACACAGAAATGCGGAGCGGATGTGTTACAGGGTGCGCTCACGTTGGTGGAGTCAGGGTAAGCCTAGGTACCCAGTGTGCTGTGTTCTAACTGGCTCAGGGGTGTGTGTTTTATAGGCTGCGAATAAGAATGTGTCTAAAGTGCCACCTCCAGTTCCTACCAAACCGAAACAGATTAACCTGCCTTATTTTGGACAAGCTGGCCCATCACCTTCCGACGCCAAGCCGGACGGAAGCCTTCAGCAGCTGCCAGCAGCTGTGCCGGCCGCGAGCCATAAGCCCAAGCCCACGGGGCCTCAGCCGAGGGCGGTGCTGTCCCCCGGCGCGCCTTCGGGTGGCCACGACCTCGGCCTGTCCGCTGGGCCCAAGCAGGAGAACCCACCGGCTGCTGCGGTCCGGCCCTTTACGCCGCAGCCTCCCAAGGACGCCGCCCCACCGGCCTTCAGGAAGCCCCAGACCGTGGCCGCGAGCTCCATCTACTCCATGTACACGCAGCAGCCGGCGCCGGGGAAGAGTTTCCAGCAGGCCGCGCAGAGCGCAGGGAGCAGGCCACAGCCGCGAGGCCCGCACTTTGCGAGCGGTAAGCCCCCCACCCCGTGGTGGGGACGGCAGAGTCCCCAGCCCCTCCCGCAGCGACACCACCGTCCCAAGGCTTAACGGTGGCTCCCCTTGTTCCAGGGGACCCCGCAAGCCCCACCGGATGCCAGCTCTGCGGCCAGCACTGCAGTGGCCGCGTGGGCAGAGGCTGGCGTGGCGCAGGGTCGGGGCCACATCCCGGGTGTGGTTTGGCCCAGCCTGCCTTCTCCCGCTGTCTTACCTTTGATTTGTGTTGAGGTTTAGTTTGGACACGCTAGAGAGTTCCCAGGTTTCATCAGTTCTGAGCGTTTCTTCATGTTTTGACATTTTTAATTTGGATACCAAAATCAGATTTCTTAGGCAGATGTTTTCCTTCTTACTGGTCCATGGTGCAGTGGTTCCCGTGACAATTTCAGTCCTGTGGTTTTACTGTGCAGAGCTGAGATTGGAGAGATGCGTTGTGCTTGTGGCACGTGACGCGTTAACCTGGAAGTTAGGCCCTGGGTACTGCTGGCCATTGCTGTTCTGTGTCTCTTTTGCTCATGCGGTGGTAACCGTGATTTTGTCGTTCTTTTTTTCCGGTCAGTGTATGGCAAGCCCGTGCTTGCTGTGGCCCAGACCCCGCAGCAGCAGCCTGAGAACGTGTACGGCGGTGGCCGGGGCCCGCTGGGCAGCCCAGAGTCCGAGGCGGAGCCGGCGTCCTCGGCCCAGGAGGGCCACGAGAACGAGCGCATCCCGCGCCCGCTCAGCCCCACCAAGCTGCTGCCCTTCCTGTCCCACCCGTACCGGAACCAGAGCGACGCCGACTTGGAGGCCCTGCGCAAGAAGCTGTCCAATGCGCCGCGGCCGCTGAAGAAGCGCAGCTCCATCACGGAGCCCGAGGGGCCCAATGGGCCCAACATCCAGAAGCTGCTGTACCAGCGGACCACGCTCGCCGCCATGGAGACCATCTCGGCGCCCTCGCACCCCTGCAAGGCGCCCGCCCCCGTGACTGCTGGCGCAGAGAGCCCTGGAGACGTCCCCAACCCCTACCTACACGTGGAGCCCGAGGAGGAGGCTGCCCCTGCCCCCGAGCCGCTGTCTCCCGAGGACACGGGGCCCAGCAGTGCAGAGGACAGTGAGAGGCCTGCCCCTCCCTCAGGCCTCGACTGTGCGCCTGAAGGGGCCGAGGACGGCAGCCCGGGTCCCCAGGGTGCCACCGAGGAGCCCCGTGCAGAGCCCCCCCACCTGCTGGAGGTGTATCTGGAGGAGTACCCGCCGTACCCCCCACCGCCCTACCCGTCCGGGGAGCCCGAGGTGCCCGGAGAGGACCCCGCCAGCATGCGTCCCCCGGAGGTCACCGGCCAGGGCGCCCTGCCTCCCGTGAGTACCCCATGGTCGCTGGCCGTGCTGCGTCTGTGCCTTGTCGTTCTCTTCCTGGTCCCAGCCTTCTCCATTTTGCCCTGCATTTTCTGTTGTCCACCCTCTTGGCATAGGGTTGGTCTTAGAGTTGTGACAGTTTGGGCAGAAGCAGGGTGTAGCGGTGCACACCTGTAAGGCCGAGACAGAGAGACTGCGAGTCCAGGACCAGCCTGGGCTACGGAGCACGCGCTTGTCTCAGGAAACACAAAGCAAAGCAGATGCTCAGCACGCTTGGGAGGAGGAGCGCTCCTGGGCTCGGGCACCCTCACGCTCTGTGCGGGGCCGCGTTGGTTCTTAGCCCTGTGGTGGCAGCATTTGCTGGTTCCTCTCCAGCTCTAGCCCTGGGCGGGGAAACTGAGGCGGACTGGAGCTTGAACATCGGCCTGGCTCTGTGACACTAGCAGACAGCACGACTCCTCGGGGGGCACTGCCACTCTTTCTCAAACCTTCTTCTAGGAGTGAATTTTTAAAAACTGTGTCTTAGGTTCTTGTGCAGTGTTGGGCTTGCACAAGCGAGGCGAGCGTGTCCCCGGGCCGCAGCCCAGGACAGGATGTTTATTTTTAGTGAAATGTGGGTGATTTCCAAGCCGCCCAGTGGTGCGTGGTCACCAGGGTTGGAGGAAGGGGCAGTGGTGGAGGGCTCTGCCCGCCCAAGGGCCGGCTTCTCTGCGCGCTCACGGGGGTGCTGAGTGTCGCCGGGTTCCTTGGGCCGCCTGGGAACCCCTTCCGGGGAGCAGTGCTGCTTTGGGAGCTCGTCGGTTGTTTGGAAGTGGATGAGAGAATGAGAACTGCAGGGCGTCCCCAGATAGTCTGTTTTAGTTGGAAGTCGTGCTGTTTCCCTAAGCACAGAGGTAGAGTGCAGAGCCATGAGTTAAAACGTGGTAAAAGCAAAGTAGCATCTTGAAGTTTATTTTGTGTGCCGGGTCCTATCTACCATCTTCTAGCTACGGTAGTGTTCAAGGACGGCAGGTATGTGTAGCTGCCTTACAGTTGCAGGAAACGTCTGCTTACAGATTTTAGGTAGTAAACATTTCAAATTAGAGAAGAATGTTTTAAAAGAGGCTAACGCTTTTTAAACACCTCCACGTCCCTGCAGGGCTGAGGCTTGACTCCGTGCGTTCGTGTTTTAAGTGTGAGAGAGGAAAGCAATGAAGCCTTGCTGGCCGAGCCGGGCGTGGTGGTGCACGTCTGTAGTCCCAGCACTTGGGAGGCTGAGGCAGGAGGAGCATTGTGATTTCGAGACCAGCCTGGGCTACAAAGTGAGTTCAAGGTTAGCCTGAACTGCATAGTGAGACCCTGTCTCAAAAAATAGGGCCGAGAATTTAGCTCAGTGGCCTAAGCGCCTGCCAGTTCAATCGCTGGTACAAAAAAAAAAAAAAAAAAAGCCTTACTGGCTGAACCAATGCACTGCAGCTGGTGGTTTTGGGTCAAGAAAATTCACACTTTGGAGGAGGGGAAAGGGGTCAGGGTGTGTGCAAGCTGTGGGCTGTCTCGAAGGTGCTGCCGTGCTCTTCCCAGAAGAGTTCGCGCCCCTCCTCCTGTGCTAGGTGTGGGTGCTCCTAGGGTGGGTGGCAGTGCCACAGCCCAGGCCTGAAGGCGATGCTGTCCATGGGGACCGCACACGTGTGAGATGTCTCATTCGCCACTTAACGCTTTCAGGACTCAGTGGTTTTCTACATCTGATACAAAATGAGGGAAGTGTGTGTCGTATCTTTAGGGAACTTTTCCACTTCTTTGGATGTGTTTTGTTTTATTTATTTATTTATTTTTTTTTTGTGGCACCAGGGATTGAACTCACAACCTCGCACCTACCAGGACAGGCACTGAAGCCACTGAGCCGAACTCCCAGCCCTAGTTTTTTGAGGCAGGGTCGCACTATGTAGCTCAGGCCGGCCTTGCGCTTGCGTTGTAGCCCAAGTGGGCCTCGAACTCACAATGCTCCTCCTACCTCAGCTTCCCGAGTGCTGGGATTAAAGGCGTGCGCCACCACGCCCGGCCTGGATGTGTTTTAAAAATGTGTTTTACAGGATTTAGCTCTGCTCATTCAAATTCGTGTGTGTGTGTGTGTGTGTGTGTGTATGTATGTGTGTGTATGTGTGTGTGTAACTGGGGACCGAACCCAGGGTCTCATGAATACTAGCCTGGAGCTGCTCCCCGGCCCTTTTTGTTGTTTTTGAGAGGGTCTCCCTGAATTGCCCAGGCTGGCCTCGAACTCACAGTGTGCCTGTCTCAGTTGCCTGTGTAGCTAGGGTTGCAGGCACGTGCCCCCACGCCCGATGCCTCTTGGAAGCCTGGCTTACTAGAACATTGTAGGGTCAGCAGGCCCCTCGGTGTCCCTGCTGACCTGCGCAGTCTTCGTCGCCTGGCTTTCTGCGTGCGTCGCCTGCACTGGTCCCCGGGGTTGGAGTCCTCACTGCGCTTGCTGGCTGCGCCTTAGCCCCTTTTGTGTGGTGGGGACAGTGCGGCCTTTGTGAGGTGAGATGAATGGGCTTTTGTCCCAGGGAGCCTCCGGGAGTGAGCACGCAGAAGCCCGGCCCGGGAGGTGGGGGTGTGGCAGGGGCGCCCGCCCACTGCCCCATCACTGTGTCCCCCTGCGCTGTCGCCAGGAGCTCTGAGGCCGGCCCCTGCCCTTGGCCCCACGGGAGTAGCGCAGTGGACACTGGTTGAGTGTGTGCCGTGGACGACGCTGTCTGCGACGTGCTGTACCACAGCGCATGTTCTCAAAGTTCCTTTCGCTGAGCTCCTCCTCCCCTTTGGTTTCTTTTGCTTCAATCTCCATGAATTTCTTCTGCAGGGCAAAAGGACAAACTTGCGTAAAACAGGCTCGGAGCGGATTGCGCATGGAATGAGGGTCAAATTCAACCCTCTCGCCTTGCTCCTGGATTCCTCTTTGGAGGGAGAATTCGACCTCGTGCAGAGAATCATTTATGAGGTGTGATGATCATCAGTTCATTTCTGGAGTACAACCTTGTAGATTTTGCTTTAAAGCTCAAATTAGAAAGTTCCTCTAGAGAAGTTGTATTTTTAAATTTCTTTTTTAGGGTTGTGGGGTTGAGGAGCTGTGGAGCATGCACTAACATAGGCTCTGCTGTTTTCCACATGTGATTGACGTTTTGATGGTGGAGGCGTTGCCCTCACTGGCGTCCCCTAGAGCGCTCCTGTTTCCGGGGAGATTACGGCTCTTTGAGAACCATGCATGCGTAGCCTTGTACAGCACTGGATCCCAGATGTGGTCCTGACTTTTTAGAAGGCTGCTATTTAGCGTATTTTTAGTTGCCTTTTTCCTTTTCCATAGCAAATGTAATTTCTACTTGGAAACCAATTGATGTAGGAAGCTGGGAGGATAAACAAAAATGGGATCCATTTTCTTTAAAAAAAAAATCTTTTCGCAGTGAGTGTCTGCTCAGTGTGGCTGGTCCATCTGTCTTATTTCTGGGCTTGCTCTTGGTTTAGTCTTCTTGGCTCCTGTAGGTTTTTACTGTGGTTTTGAAAGATGTCACAGAATCTGTCTCCGTGCCCGTGACTGAGGAGTCAGTAGAGACAGCCCAGGTGACAGAAGTCAAGTCTGTCTCTCTTGGTGGTTCCAGGTGGAGGACCCCAGCCTGCCAAACGACGAGGGCATCACCGCGCTGCACAACGCCGTGTGTGCTGGCCACACGGAGATCGTGAAGTTCCTGGTGCAGTTCGGGGTGAACGTGAACGCCGCCGACAGCGACGGGTGGTAAGGACCCTGCCCAGCCTGGGGTGGGGCGGGGCTTGTTGTGCCGTCAGAGACCAGCAGCGTTCCCCCAGGTCCTCCAGTCTCCGTGCCCAGCTGGGGCAACTCGGCCTTGGGCTTTGAGCAATAAATGTGTCCACATGGAGCAGTTGTCTGCTTGACCACAAATGGTGTGATGACTGCGGCAGGGACTAAGTGACTGAGCGCCTAACGGGCAGGCAGTGTATACAGAGCGGACACACTGGGTGGGAGAGTCTGCACCTTGGTGCGGCAGAGTAGGCCATGCATGACGGTATCACGCCATGCAGAATGGGTGCAGTGCAAGGGAGTGTTTTTTTCCAGAATTTTCCAGTTAGCTTTTTCAGGCTACTTTTGACCTTGGGCAACTGTAAAAAAGTTGTGTTCCCATAGTATAGTGTTTTTATTTTTAAACCTGTCTTTACCCTTGGTACTGTGTTAGCTTTTCGTAGCTGTGACAGAACAGCTGTGGGCTGTGACTTTCGGGAAGAGAGGCTTGATTGGCTCACGGTTTCAGAGGCTTCCGTCCAGGTCGGCGGCCCCAGCACTGAGGCCAAGGAGAGAGAGGATGTGGCTGAGGAAGGAGAGGGCAGGGGTCCCTGGCCAGGAGCAGAGCGCTCCTCCCAAGGCCGCCTGGCCCCCTTCCTCCCGCCAGGCCTCGGTTCCTAGCGTCCACACCCCTGCCCGTCGCACCGCCAGGTGGGGCCGTGTCAGGCACAGACGTGAGTGTGAGCGGCAGTTATGCTGCAGCGTCGGCTCCTCATGTGCACGCACGTAGACCACACACGGGCTCGCACATACGTGTGAATTGGCTTCCTGTTAGTCCACGCAGGGACCACGTGTGCGTCTGCCCTGGCTGCCTCCCCCTCGGTAGCCCTTTAGACTGATTCTCTTTCTGGATGTTGTTTTTCTCACGAGTAGTACTTAGGGAAGCCTTTAGACTGCGCTTTTTCAAAATCTCACATTTCTAAAAGTACCGTGCGCCCACAGTGGAAAATGTGCCAGATAGAGAACTGAGGAGACGGAGTGAGTCAGGGCGTCTCCAGGGCCTGGAGTCAGGCAGCGTCAATTCCGCACCCCTTTCCCTCTGTCCTCGAGCTGGGGATCGAACCGGGGCCTTGGCATGGCCCCTGCCGCCAGGCAACCCCGGCCCAGGGCTGGTTGTGTGGGTGCTTTAAAAAGGTAGCTGAGTTCATTCTGTGCATGTGCACGTGTGTGTGTGTGTGTGTGTGTGTGTGTGTAATTCTTTACTGTAAACAGATCCCTACTGTATCACGATGCCCTTGTTCCCTTAACCTGGGGACTTCTGATGGTGTATACTTTTTCTGTAAAACACGATGTAGTGAAAACTGTGGTAACATTTGTCAGCCCATCCGCAGTTCCCTGGAAGGGGGCAGGGAAATTGTTTTTTTTTTTTATTTGTTTTAAAGACCACGCACCCAAGGGATCAGCGTGAAAGGAAAGGACGGGCAGGGAGTCAGTTGGGGCGCCAGCGCCCGCCCACAGGCTGCAGCCTGGTTTCCTGGGACAGGAGGCTCACGAGGGGTCATCTGTGGTCTAGGACGTGTGCGGTCTGAGGGTTCTCCCCGACGGCATCGATAAGTTCCTGCCAGTCAGTTACCTAAAACAGGTGGCAGTGTACCTTTGTGGTCTGAATTGAACTGATAGTTTCAATTGAAGTTTACTTTGACTTTTAGAAAACACTGTAGAGACAGCATGCGTGCGTGCTGGATTCCTTCAGAGTGGGGCGCCAGAGGGCGTTTCAGGGTGCACTTCCAGGGCGGCGGCCGGGTCAGGCTCAGGTCCTGGATGGGCAGTGGTGCGGGGCTGGGGAATCAGACACGGAGCTGAACCACTTCTCCCACCCTTCTGGGACTGTCCGCGCACCTCTTCTCCTTGGTTCTCCCCGCCCCTCATCTGGTCCCCCTCCCCGCCACCCATGTGGTCCGAGGTTCTGTGATTTTGTGGTGGCTCTGGCTGTGGAAAGCTGTTTGCAGCCGGCGCAGATGGTTACCTTAGTGCTCCACGGAGTGGAGATGGGAGGATCTGAGTTCTAGCCCGGCCTGGGGAGCTCAGCAACTCAGCGAGACTCTGTCTCAAAAAATGAAAAAGGGTAGGAGGCATGCCTCGGTGCACCCCCAGCAGCACCCACACGACGCCCCCGCGGCTGCTGAGGGCTGGCTGGGCGGCTGCAGACAGCCCCTCCTCTCGCCCGCAGGACCCCGCTGCACTGCGCCGCCTCCTGCAACAACGTGCAGGTCTGCAAGTTCCTGGTGGAGTCGGGCGCGGCCGTGTTCGCCATGACCTACAGCGACATGCAGACGGCGGCCGACAAGTGCGAGGAGCTGGAGGAGGGCTACACGCAGTGCTCGCAGTTCCTCTACGGTGCGTGCCTCGGCCCCGCCTTGGGGCGTCGCGTGGGCCTGCCCTGGGCGCCCGGCACAGGACGCCGGGTCGCAGGTGGGCGCCTGGCCTCCACCACCGCCACGTGGCCTGCTGTCACCCCGGAGGGCCTGTGGCTCTGGCGCCAGGTGGTGCTGGGCCCCGGCAGGCGGGAAGCGACCCCCACCCCGCGGTGTAGGAATCCTCGGCCCGCGTTTCCGTGCCAATCAGTCTCATCGCGGAGTCGAGGGCGGCAGGTGGTTCGGAGCCTTTTTTTTTTCCTTCCTTGGGTTTGAGTTGATGTTTCTGATTGCTAAAGTCAGACCTGTCCCTGCAGAAAGAGAGTTGGAGTTTTAGTGGGGTGCATGGATTTCTATTTTTATTTAGGGAAAGTTTTTTATTTACAAGACTTAGAAGTTGAAGTTAATTATTTTCTTCACTTTGCCTTCAGAGGGGTGGGGGCAGGCGGGAGACGTGAGGTGTGGCCTGGGGCTGTGCACCCCAGCTCTCCAGAGCTTGTGTGCAGCTGGTGGGAGGGACCCGGCCCTGGCCGTGGCTGTGAACAGGCTGTGCGGGGGGGACCCAGGGCGTTAGGGTGCTGCCGGGCCAGCGACATCGCCGAGCCGCGCTGTCCTCGCCTGCTTCTGGCTCCTGCCCGTGCGTGCTGGCGGCTGCCCGGTGCCCGTGCTCGCTGGGCTCCTGGGCTCGCAGTGGTGTCGCGCTGGCTTCAGTTTGCATTTCCAGAACTACCAGTGATACTGGGCATGTTTTTAGGCCCCTCATAAATTTTGTAAAAAAACTGATTTGTAGCCCTTCAGCTGGTAAACAGCAAAGCAATGAGAAATGTTTTTCTCACTCTTAGTACTATTTTGGAAACGAGGACTTGAGCTGTTATTTTGAGTATATTAAAATGTCCAGAATTCCTTCTCTGCCTACTTCTGCGTTCCCATCCTGAACAGATGCGTGTCTGACCAGTTCTAAAACTTGCTGGAATTACAGCTGTATCGTGAGTTTTATTCTGTCATGCTTACGAGTCTTAGGTTAGCAGGAAAGTTGGAAGTTTATAATTGGTAGAGCCTTCTTTTAGTGAAGAATAATTTCATTTCTTGTTTCATTTTTGCCGAGACAGTCAGACAGACAGTGAGGGGGAATATGGACGAGAATGGTACATCTCGTGAACTGATGCAGGAGAAATAGTTTAGAATTAATGCTTTAGAGCTCATATAAATGGAAAGATCTATTCAAGAGCAAGCAGGTGTTTTCCTGGCTTTTTTTTTCTTCTGGATTTTTAAAGACATGACGGTGAAAATAATAGCGAACTTGGAGTCTGAGAAGCTTTCCTCTCTCTGCCTTCCCACGGCCTGCAGCTGGTGACTTGCTTTCTCTGCTTAGCGTGGCCCTTGGGGGCAGGAAGGGACGCATGGAGAAAGGTGACACCGGAAGCCCCTTTTCAGAGGGGTTACTCACTCTGGCGGAAAGTGGGCTTTTGAAGGTGTTCCCTCCCCAGTTTGGGGACTTCAATATCCTTTAACTTCTGATTCATTATTTTAGAGTAGATTGCACGAAAGCTTTTATATCACGTCTGTGTGGCTGAATGTCTGCGTTCTGCCCTGCTTGGTAGTGTGTTTCGCTCCTTTGCCTATTTGGGGCTCAGTGGAGACCCCTTGAATAGACGCACAACACGCTGATCTTTCCTTTCTGTCTCTTGTGGGTTTGGGGTGCAGAGCGATGTTTTCAGAGTTCCTTGCTCATCGTATTGAGAAGGGGCTGAGAGGTGACAAGCGGGTCACTGATTTTTATAACGCTCCGGCTGGCAGGAGCTTTGGTCTGGAGTGAGGCCAGTCAGAGAGGTGCTGAGGTTGGAGTCGGAGCCATGGCCCCGCCTGTCCTCCGTGTGCGCTGTGAACCCCAGGCGTCCGTCCCCCTTCACCCCAGGAGATGCATCATCAAACATTTGCTGGAGGTTCTGGCATCCCAGTCAGCCCCGGGTGCCCTGAGTGACATCTCCGCCGTCCTTCCCTGTCACCTCCGTAGGGGTCCAGGAGAAGATGGGCATCATGAACAAAGGCGTCATCTATGCGCTGTGGGACTACGAGCCTCAGAATGCGGACGAACTGCCCATCAAGGAGGGCGACTGCATGACCATCGTCCGCCGAGAGGACGAGGACGAGATCGAGTGGTGGTGGGCGCGGCTGAGTGACCAGGAGGGCTACGTCCCACGCAACCTGCTGGGCGTGAGTGACCCCGCGTGCGTGCGCGCGCCCCTGTGCGTGTGTGTGGGCCGTGCACGCGCTCCTCTGTTACAAGGATGCAGTCGCAGGCTTTCGACCTTGTAGACATAGACGTGTCCGGTGTCCCCTTCCGCTCAGAGCGAGCGCAGCGTGCTTGGAGGCTGCGTCAAGCTCTGTCGTAGGTCCTGCTGTCCCTCTGACACCAGGCTGTGTCGGGTGTGACAGAGGGGACGGGGGAGGACAGCTGAGGGGGTGCCATGAGGGCCGAGGGTGGGCGCACCCGCAGAGCCTGCGCCTGGGGGGAAGCAGGGCGCGCACAGGGTCCCGGGCGGCCGCAGGAACAGTGAGGGTAGCGCCACAGCCGGGGTGGAGCAGCGGCCGTGTCCCCTCAGGCGCCCTCCCCCGGGGCCACACGGCCCGGCCAGTCGGGGAGTAGCTGCTGCTGGGGAGTCCCTGCCGGCTCAGCGCCGTGCGGCTCCCGGGCCTGACGGGTGGATTTGGCCTGGGGTCTCCTCCCGACCGCCCTCCCCATGGCCGCACGGGTGACGTCCCCCTCCCGTGCAGTGTTTATTAGAACACGTGCGTCTTCTGGGGTCAGTGTCACTGAGTGATCGCAGCGTGCAGTCTCACCGACGTTCAGACACTAGCGTGTGTCGCCTGTGCAGAGCGCGCCCCCGACACGGCAGCAGTAGCCAGCGCGTTCCCTGGAGAGGGCGACGCCTAGAGCTGGGCGCTCAGTCTTTAGTTTTGTGATCATCAGGTAAGAGCGGCACACACGCGTGTTACATACCTACGATGGCTAAGTCAAGCACATTAACACGCATCGTCACCTCAGTTGACTTTTTTGCAGTGAGAATGAAACTTGTTTTAGCAGCTTTCAAGGGCAGTGCACACGTCACTGACCCAGATCGCCGTGCTGTACGGTGGATCTCCTGAATCCGGGCACCGTCCGTCCCCGAGGTCCGGCCACCAGCGGGGGGAGGTTGTCAGCGGGCAGGCCGGGGGCTGGGCCCGCAGGCTCTCAGTAGACAGACTGACGCGGTCCTCACTGGAGTCCTGAGTTCAGGTGCTCTTGGTCCTCTGGGATTGCTTGGTCAGCAGTGTTAGTCACAAGTGCCCTCTAAACAGTTCTGTTTTCTTTCGATGTTTAAAAATACAAAAATCCAGAAATGGTACCTTCTGGGGCAGTCTTTAGCTAATGAGTCTAGAACATTGTCCTGGCTGAATATCTCTTCTTAGAGAAAGAATCCTTTCTGTGACTTTGGTTCGGGTTAGTTTTCCAGCCAGGCCGGAAGTCCAGCTGTCTCTAGTAAACCGGGTGTCACCTGCTCGGTGAGGAGGGGCGGGTTCCGCTTGGTGGCCCGTGGCAGTTCTAGCGTGATGCGCCAGGCCACAGCGTCCTCCGGAGCGGCACACGGGCCGTGCTCCTCCCTCTGCGCCCTGGGCGGCAGCGTCTTGTCCTGAGCCCGCCCTCCCCACGCAGCGTTCTGTCCGCTGGGGACGGTTTGTCTTTGCTCTGTGCTGACTTTGTCGCTGGAGCGTGGGGCGCGTCCAGTCGCCCGGCCCTCCGCCCACCCGCAGATGTGCGCCGCCTGGGTCCTCAGGCTTGTGCAGCTGCTCCGTGGCCGTGCGGTGTCTGTGGGTGGCCCTCGTGACCGGCCTTGTGCCCAGTGCCAGGCCCAGTGCTCTCGTTTCGACTTCCTTCCTATTGTGTCTGTTCCCCTCCTGCCAGTGCTTGTAAAATTCTGTCAACTCCCACCCTCTGTGTGGATCATAAATATTTTTTAAAACTCTCTTACAGCTGTACCCAAGAATCAAACCAAGACAGAGGAGCTTGGCCTGAAACGTCACAGAATTTTACCTAACGGAGGCTGAATCTGTGCTGTCACTAAGAAGAAATGCTACACTTGTCCTGGGCAGAGGTCTCACAGGACAGCGTAGCTGGAAAGCGGTGGAGAATGGGCTCTGGGAGGAAATGAAGAATGGAGGCCCCTCGGGGAGGACGCCGGGCACCGCTCCGCCTTTCCAGGAAGCTGGCCGCAGCCCGCGGACGAGGCCTGCAAGGCTCGGCAACGTGCCGCAGGGTCTGCTTCCGGCCCACGGCGGGGCCTCCAGCGCTGCTGTCCCCGTCTCCTGCCAGAAAGGACCAGTGCCTTGTGCCGCCCGGGACCCCACGCCGCAGCGCCGCACACACTGGCGCGGTCGGCTGTCCGTGAGCAGTAACCACCGTAGGAGTTTCTCACAGCATCTTAGCAATTACCCGTGTATTTGGAATATTGAGACTAAGGCACACTACCTAATCTGAACTAGATTTAGAATCTTGTTTTTAGGCTGAATTTGAATCTATATTTATTATCTTTTGTATCTTGGAAATTAGAGACTTGTTACAGACTTACCTTTGATACTTGTCAAGATCGTACCTGACTTTAATTGTAATAAAATTAAACTTTTTGATTCTGAGCTGTTCCCTGGTTTCCGCCTGTGGCTTCGTGGGCAGCCTGGTTCAGGTGCAGCTGCGGTGCTCAGGCAGGCTTTGGTGGCAGCCGCGTGGGAGTGGGGCGTTTCTCCGCGTCCTCGGGCGTGGGTGGCCTCAGCACGGATTGAGGACTGGTGACCCGGCTGCGTGGCCCTCCCCAGCGCCCAGGGTCCTCACCCAGCTTCGGGAGTCGCCTGCATTGATTTTGTTGCTGTGTCACAAGTTCAGGAATTGTCCTGGAACCCATTTGTCGTGCTTGGTAGAACAATAATTTAGTAGAGGATATAAATCAAGAACAGGGGTCGCTTTCTCTTACACATTTTTATGAGTAGCTAAATTCTAACAGGGAACAGTGGATGAAAGGACGGAACCACTCCTCCCTCCCGTCCTGCCCGGCGAGGGACTGCAGTCAGGCAGGGCCCGGGATCAGCACGCCTGTGTGGGGCAGTGAGCCCAGCCCAGCCCAGCTTCAGAGGCAGGAAGAGGCAGCTGCCCAGGGTCACTGAGGGCGGACAGGGAGCCCGGAGTGGGCTAGGCCTGCCGTCGCTGGCTCTGGGGGTGGCAGGAGCGGAGGAGAAACCATAGCAGGGAGCAGGGGCCCGGCCTCATGGCCATGGGAGGCTGAGCCTGTGGCCCGGAAGGGTCCTCCCAGGAACCTCGGAACCGCTGGGCTCCAGCTTGGCTGGGAGCTGAGGGTGATTCTGAGGCACTTGGTTTGCACGGCCAGCAGTGTGGGCACTGGGCGGGCCGGGTTTTGTCCCCCATGCACCCAGCCACACTGTGCGCAGCCCTCTGACCCTCCGTCTCTGTGCCCCCCCGAGAGCTGCCGGGGCGATGGCGAGGGCAGTGCGCGTGGCACCTTGGTGAGCTGAAGAGCTGAGGAGAATTAGGGAGCCACGGTGACCTCGGTTTTATATTCCCCAACCCTAAACTTACAACACTGTTTGCTTCCTTTTTCCTTTTTGATTTTTACTTTATCAAAGTATCCCGATACCAAAGCTCCTTGTAGGAACGTTGCAAGTGTTCAAGGGTGGGGACGGCTACTCTAGAAGCGCACGGGCATGTTTCTTTGGAGCCTGTTCTGTGATTTTCTTCTCTTCACATAACTGAGAGCACACCCAGCGGTGCTGGCCTCTGTCCCTGGTGTGAGACTGTGTGACAGGCGCCTTTCTAATCACGGGTAACGAGCCAGGCGGACGTCTGTTGCACGCGTGGCTTGGTGGTTTTGAGCCCTGGCACAGTGTAATTGGTGCTGGCAGTCATGTGTTTGTTTTGTTTGCTTTTGAGACAGGGTCTCCAGCCCAGGCTGGCCTCAGACTCGCGGTGACCCTCCCACTGCAGCCTGCGGGGTGCTGGGATCATGGGCTGGGTCACGTGTCTGTGGTAGCAGTTTACACATTTTTAGAAAATCGAAGTAAGAGAGCTGGGGCGTGGGCCGTGCTCTGGGGTTTGGACTTCAGGGTTTGCTGGATTCCGTCAGGGGGAGCCTCGGGGGTGTCATGGGGCTGGGGCGTGGGGAGGTCACAAGAAAGGAGCCGGAGTCAGCGAGCGAAGCCACCCACAGGACGGGCCAGGGTGCAGATCATTGCAGGACACTGACCTAACCCTGACTAAGCGGGACGCGGCAGTCAAGGCGGGGCCGGGCTGGGGCTGGGGCTGGGGCACAGACAGCACCCGCCCGGGGCCACCCGTCAGGAGAAGCAGCAGCTTTGGAAGTGTGACCGGCTGTTGGCGCGCGGTGCCAGGTGACGGAGGCCGCGAGGAACAGAGACCTCCGCAGGCAGGGCTCTGGGGGCCGGCAGGGGCCCTGTGGTGCGATGCGTGCAGGGTGCGGACGCTGGGGTGGAGTGGGGAGGTGGAGGCCGGGTGGGGCCAGGGAAGGCGGGGGTCAGGCCAGGGCCTCCTGCCGAGCCGGCGGTGCCGTTGTGCTCCGCGGGAAGCTGGGACACGGTTCTCCCTCCTCAACACATCTGCAGTCTTTTCTGACCCCATTTCTCTTTTCAACCTTCTTCATCACTCCTCGTGTCTGCAACAGCGAAGCCCTCACCAGGTCAGCACTGGACTGCAGCCTGGTGCGGCAGGGGCCGCCCCCCACCCCGCCCAGACCAGTCCCTGCCCTCTGTCCCCGTCCCAGCCTCGTCCTCAGCCATAGCCCGTGTCCACCTCCCAACCCGGGGCTACCCATGCGGTGCCCTGCTGCCCACCCCACTGGTCATCGCACGCCCGGACCCCCGCCCGGGCCTCAGACGCCCTGTGGGAAGCTGCATGAGAAGCACCCCACAGTCCCTGCAGGGAGCACTGGGCTGCGCCTGCCCACCTGGGCACCAGCGTCTCCCGCTCTGGGTGCCTCCCGAGTGGTTGGGAGCAGTCTCTGGTCCCAGCTGCAGCCAGACGGATGGCTCTGAGCTGACTAGCAGGGCCCCGCTCCCGAGAGGCACAGAACACGTTTTGGAGTTCTGCGTCCTCTTCCCGATTTGGGAATTAGAGGCAGGCATGCTGCTACCGTGAGCCCAGCGTCCCTCAGTGCCCTGTGGTAAGGAAACAGCGGCATGGCCGGCGGGCAACTCTTTATTCAAACAGGACACCGGGACAGGGTAAGGCAAAAGACAACGTTGTCATGGTGTCGCCAGCTTTTCCTGAAGTCAGGCCCGGAAGCCCGCCTGCGGTGTCTCCCACACAGCGTGGGAGAGGTCCACACAGGACACGAGGGGCCCGGCAGAGCCCAGCCTGGCCCACGGCCCAGCTGCTGGTGCGAGGACCCTGGCGGGCAGGACCAGCACTGTGCGCGGCCCGTCTGACCCGGCGAGGAGGGATGCGCCCTCCGAGGCCACGGCGAGACCAGTTTCCCGGTGCCCTGGGGACACTGCTGTTCCAGGGCTGCCAGGCGGAAGATGCCACCACCACGTTTTAAATGTGCCATCACCAGCCAGGCCCTCGCAGCCTGGAGACCGGTCCACAGCACCTCCCTGCGTGTCTTCCTGGATTAGTATTGCTCTGAACAGGAGAATCGTAAAGATAAGTGTGCACTGTTTATAGATGTGAAGCTTCCTTCGCGCTTGTCAAGGGTTAAGCAGCTCACTCGCATTAGTACAATAATATGCAAACCTTCTACCCAGTACGTGAGAGTCCAGCTATCTCAGATTCTTTTCAGCTACGATCCTCAGTTTACACCAATGTTCCCATGATTCCACGGGCCTGATACACAGTGTCCAGAAACTTGGTCCCCGCCAGTATTTTCCTTCTCCGCAGCCTCGGGGCTGTCAGCTTCACAGCACCGAGAAACACAGCCACTGTGGGAGAAGAGCACAGCTGTCTCAGCCGCCTGTCCTTAGATGATGGGCTGTTTCCAGGACTATTTGGGGAGACCGACAGCTGTGTCTGAAAAGCTGGCTGGGGGCTGCGAAGGGACAGCCCAATGCACGGCTCCACCTGCTGGCTGCACCTGGCTTCTACCAGCTCGGGGGTAACTTGGTCAGGTGGTCCCCGCCAGCCCAAGCACACCCCACACCCGGAACTTTCCATCTGATCCTTGGCAGGGTCTGGGACTCGCCCAGGCGCCAGGACTTCTGCAGTGCCCCGGGCAGAGCCCACAGCCAACCGCAGGGCAAGCTTGCAGGAGGGGCCTCTGGACCTCAGTGTGTGTGAGTGGAAGGGAGGACGGAGAGGGTGGGGCAAGTGGGGCTGGGCACCCCGAGAGCCCGGGACGAGGCTTCACGCCACAGCTGCCTCCACGGCGCCGAGACTGGGCTTGGGCTTGGGTTGCCCAGGCAATAGGTTCGAATCTGGAGTTCCCTGCAGCCAGCGAGGCCGTACTTCCCACAGGCGAAGGTATTTGCGAAGCTCCACGGCAGGGCGGGGCAGCTGCCTGCTCGCAGCCCTCCGGAGTGCAGGGTGGATGGGGCGTGGCCAGCCCCAGCCCTGCACGCCTGGCCACTTGGCTCCCGTGTCGCATGGGGTTGGGGCAGGTGAGTGCTGTCCCGTCCCAGCTGGCACCGGCGACGTCCTGCATCCCACAAGCAGGCACACGCCCCCACTGCACAGGACACGTGTGACGGCAGACGCCAGCTACTGGAGATCAGTGGGCCTCAGGGCTGGTCTGCTGGGTCGTCACCGTGTGGGCAAACCTACTTATCTTACGAGGGCTGGAAGTGAGAAAAGCAGTTTTCCCCAAGTATCTTAAGTGGGCCACTGCAGTGTGGTGCAGGGCTCCTGTGCGAGCTCCCCTCCCACGAGCCGGACCCCTGGCCACGGCAGGTTACGGCGGCAGACTTACAGACATGAGGTCAAGCCGGATGGTCCCGGTGTCCTCGGGGTCCAGCTGCTTGAAAATCTCTGCGGGGAAAGGAGCCGTGCTGAGTGCGCCAGGGACTGCACCGCCACCACCATCCCCGTCCCCTCCGACCCAGTGGTGTGCGGGGGCCGTGGCCTCTGGGCTCCCGGACAGTGGGCTCTGGTCAGATGACTGTGCCCCAGGAAAAGGCAGCTGCTTCAGTGCCAGGACTCAGGGTCCTCCCCGGGTGCCACGTACTGAACAGCGTCTCCAGCCGAACCAGGCACCGAACGAAGTTGTCGAAGTCGATGATGAGCTCATCGTCTGCAAACCGGGCGACGATGACTTGGTGGAGTTCGCAAGGCAGCTTGAACCCTGCAGGTGGGCGAGGGACAGACACTGCTGAGGGCGGTCACTGCACTGCCCACGGGCCCCTGTCCTGGCTGCGCTGCGTAAGACGGTTTCCCTTCGCAGAGCCAGTGCCTCCTGCTGTCCGCTGCCCCTGCCTGCGCCCTGCGCTGTGCCTTCCCGCCGCCCCTTCCTGTCTCGCTGCCCATCAGCGTGCTGCCCTTTCTGTTCAGCTCGGAATCGCCGTGGAGCCAGTTCTCCCGGGTGGGAGAGATTGATGCTCTCTCCCTATTTCTGCGGTCTCCTGAGTTGAGGCCCGAGGCCCGGCAGCGGCTGTGTGAGCGGTGTGGGGGCCGTGCCCGACAGGGAGGAGCCTTCTGCCAGCTCTGCCAGCCTGCACCTGGCACTAAGCTTTATCACTGCCAGATGTGCCACGGGCTCCTGTCGGCCAGGTCTGCTGCAGCCCGGCTCTGCCGCCCACCCCTCCGCTGAGTCACTGAGGTGGGGAGCATCGGGGCAGTGCTGTCACTGTGGCCGGGGGAGGCCAGCTGGAGGGCGACGGGCCTGGTGTGTCTGTCCTGGACCAGCACCGACGCAGCAGTGCCGGTGCTCAGCACTCCCAGGTGGGGCACAGGATGGGGGGACGAGGGTCACCTGCTTCCTCCAGCGCCCTCCGCATCTCATAGGAGTTCATGGTGCCGGACCTGTCTATGTCGATCTCCCGGTAAATTTTCTGGAATATACAAGACAGTTAGAGAAATCACGACCTGAAGCGAAACTAGCAGAAGCTGGCATCTGGGGTGGGTTCCCATGGTGCCCTGGTTTGGCCTTGCTGGTCACCCGTGTCCCTGCCTTTCACAGCTGGTGGCATCAGAGCCACCTCTGCGAGCTATTTCCCAGTGCGGCCCCATTCAGGGCCTCGTGTGGTACTGGTGCTGGAGCCAAAGGCCAGGGGGCCACACGGCCTTCTCAGGAGGCCCTAGACGGTGGCTCTCGGTGACACAGGTGAGCGTGCGGACGGTCTGTCTGTCCGTTCGTCTTTGCATCTTTGTTTCCTCAAGCTCCAGGGTCAGTGAACCCCGGTCCCCTGGTAGATGTCCCGCCCCCTCTAGGAGCTGCTGCCTCTGAAGGACCCGTCCACGATGCCCCCGACGCAGCCCCGCCCCATGCGGGGTCCTACTTGGTACTTCTGGATCTTTGTCCACAGGATGTAGAACTCCTTCAGCCCCAGCTTGCCGCTCCCGTCTGACTGGCTCGGTCAAGGAAAGCGCACGTGGACACAGTGTCCCCCGAAGAACACCCCTGCTGCCACCTCAGACCTCGGCCCCGCCTGTGGGAAATCCGCTGTCGGCTGGGACACATGCCCTGCCCCGTGCTGGGCGCTGTTACCTGGGGGCGTCAGGCGGGGTTACCCAAGAGTGTGTGCGGGTCGACAGACCTTTTACTTTTTTTGAGAAAGGGATCTTGGTAAGTTGCTAAATTGCCCAGGGTGGGCTTGAACTTGAAGTCCCCCTACCTCAGCCTCCCAGAGTGCTGGGATTACAAGTGTGTACCACCATGCCCAGCTCACATCAGCGATCTTATGGTTTGGGCGTATTTTCTAAAATCTCAGTTGAGAAATGACCCGGGCTGCCTGGGCGGGGGGTGCTGGGCATGCTGCACCAGGGTCCGGCCCGGGGACAGCCCCCATCCCTAGGCCAGCCTGTCCTGAGACAGCGTGTCTGGGAGCATGCGAAGGATACGTCCAGCATGTCCACCATGATCTTGCAGGTCTCGATGCTGAAGCCGTCCGACTTGATGTCTTGTCCTGAAAGACAGCGGGACAGGCGTAGGCCAGGGCAGCAGCATGCAGCGACCCGTGCGGCAGTGTCCCAGCTCTGCGGCATGCGAACAGCCAGGGGTGCGAGGCCACCAGGCTGTCCCCGCACAGACGACGCCACACTGGCCCGACTCCTCTGCCAGGAGGACCCGGGCCAGCGGGGCCGTGGGAGTGGTCAGCCCCAGGCGGCTGCTGGAGGACGCCAGGCTTGGTCCTCTGGGCTTGGTCACCCGGCGGCACAGCAGCCTGGGGACGGTGGTGGGGAGGCGACTGTGTCCCCCGCGTTCACGGGGAGCTGGGGGACACTCACGCTTGGCCAGCACTCTCCTCAGGATGGTCTGCAACTCGAAGGCCGAGATCTCCGCGTCCTGAGGAAGGGGCTGGAGTGGGGCTGCTGCTCCGGCAGGCCGGGCACGCGCACCGGGCGTATAGCACCCGGGACCACGTCTCCCGCCCGGCGACGCTGGCACAGCCGGCCCCAGCCCTCACGAGCCACTCTGCCCAGCCCACTCCCGCCAGAGCTTGGTGACTGTTTCTCCCCTCGGTCCTCTCCAGTCCTCCTCGCCACCTCGACCCTCGGGCTCTGCCCGCTCTGCCCCGGCCGGGCCCCTCGGGCACCAGCAGCCTGTGCTGAGGCTGAGGCGGACCGGTGTGACAGCCCCAGGGTGGAGGCCAGGGCCCCGGGCCGCGTGTGACAGGTGCCCCCAGGGACACAGGAGGAAGGGGGTCAGGCACTGGGTGGGACACTGGGGAGGCTTTGCGGGCAGAGGGGCCCAGAGGGGCGTGGTGGTCAGCGAGGTGCTAAGTCTCACTGGACAGAGGAGGAGACCAGGAAGAGGCCCACGCACTGGATGTGCATGGGAAGCCTGGTGCTCGTGTGGCTGCCGGAAGCCCCTCCGGGCCCCCCGTATACCGAGAGCGAGGCCTGGATTTGTGCCTCCGTTGGCACGGAACAGCCTCAGGAGAGACCAGCACCCCGAGGCTGAGGCCCGAGCCCGAGCGGCACCCACCTCCCCTGCAAGCTGGGCGAACAGCCTCCGGAAGCCGTCGTCGATGTCCTCCTCGCTGGCATCTATCTGCAAGTGATGGCCGAGATGGTGGCTTGGGGAGGGGGCAGGGTCCCCCAGGGCTCCCCCGCCCCGCTGCCCGGCTCCCACTCGCAGGGTTTGGGGTTGCCGTAAAGGACAGGTGAAGTCCCAAGAGGGCCTGAACCCTGGGAAGGGGTCTGGCTGTGACCCGCGCAGGGCCTGGTGTCCCGCTCAGCCTGGGCCTCGGACCGGGCAGGGCAGGTAAGCGGTGAGCGCCGACCCCGAGGCCTCTGTGCGCAGTTGACTGGCAACACCTTCCAAGGAGAGGGGCTGGGGACCCCGGGGCCCTGAGGAATCGCGCCATCCTGCGTGTCCACGTTGTGGGTGTGACAGGGCCCAGGCAGCGCAGGGTGGCACTGTGGTCCCCTCCGTCCCCCGCGTGGCCTCTGAGGTGGTAGAGGAGGGCAGGTACCTCTTCCAGGTTGGCCTCGATTTCGTCGTCCACAGCTCTGGAAATGGGACGAAGCTCTGTTACATTGAGGGCGGCGAAGGCCCCGGCTAGGACAGACTGCAGCCCGGGCCCCAGGTGTGCCTGGAACTGCCCCGACTCGGCCTCCCATGGATGCGAGCCTCGACGCTGGCCCTGAGGAACCACTTGCGGTGCCGCTTGGGACGCCGCCATCTGCAGAGGCTCAGGCCGCCTCCCTGCTCTGCTGCAGCCCGTGAGGCCGCGAGTGTCGCCCCTACGTTCCACACACCGCTCCCCTCAGGGGGGCCCCTGTCCAGCCCTGTCCTGGCCCCACAACCTGACCACAGGGAGAACAGGGCTGGGGCAGGGTCACTGTCTGGGGCGGGCTATCCCCCTGCAGGGAGCCGAGGACCTCTGGGGACAGTGGCTGGCAGGGGTCAGGGCTGTGGCTGTGGCACTGGTCACCTCCCACGTCCGTCAGCGGGGCTGAGCTGGGTGCGGGAGCTGTCCCCCCCCGCCCCCCGCGCAGGCGAAGCTGCTCCTTCCCTGCCCATGGTGCCCTGCCTCCCGCCATGGGCCAGCCCAGCCCCTCGGCACCCAGGGCCACAGATCTGAGGCCCAGAGTCCGAAGGGGCCCAGCATCCGGGCCTCCAGCTCCACCAGCCCTGGAGTGCCGGGACCTCGCACCTGTCCCCCTCTGCCTCAGTGGCCCCGGTGGGCCCCACTGGTAAACGCAGCCGGGACGGGGCCCAGGGACCTGAAGAGTTGGAGGTTGGAGCCCCACGGCTGTGATGGGGCAGCTCTGGAGCTGGGGTCACCGAGATGGGCAACGCCAGCACGACCAGCCCCCTTCACGAGCGGGCGCTGGTCAGGGCCGTTAACGAGGGACCGCACTGTAATCAGACGGCCGCCTGAGACGGGATTCTGTGCGCCTCGCCAGCTGCCCTGCGGGGCACAGGCCGTCGGGAGGCCTCCGTGCTTCCCGGACACAGCCCCGAAACTGCCACACCCCACTCCACGCGCACGGGGCAGACGCCGGCCCAGAGGGGCGGGGCGGGGGCAGTGTCACCTACTGGTAGTCAGCCTTCTTCTCCGAGAAGACGCGGACGCAGAAGTCGCCATCCTTGTGGGGCTCAAAGGTGGACGGCACGAGGATGTACTCCCCGGGGGGCAGCCGGAAGCGGTTCAGCACCTCGCGCAGGTTGATGAAGGTGTCGGAGCGCTCGCGGGCGCGGGTGGTCAGGAAGAAGTTCTTCCCCAGGTGGATGTTGGTCTGCCCGGCCAGCTGGGGGTAAGCAGAGAAAAACACGGGGACGAAAGCGTCACGGGTTGGGCCTGGTCACTTGGCCGACAGCGCGCTTGCCAAGAGGCCGCCGCCCTCAGTCTTCTGCAGGGCCGCCCGCCCCACGGCAGCCCCGGCACTACTGCTGATGCTCTAAGGGCACTGGGCGCCCGCTCCGGAACCAGTGTAGTCGCCAGTGCGCTGACCCTGATTGCAGGTCCTCTGGCCCAGCGTGACCTGACTGAGGCCGGCAGCGGTGGCCGATGGTGAGGTCACACGGCCTGGGAGCCGGTGGCCTCTGCAGAGGGAGAGGCCCTGCCCGGCCTGCGGTCTGGGGATGAGGGCCCCTCAAGGCCTCCCCATGCGTGGCCCTGGGCTGACAGCTGGGGTCTGGAGCCCAGCAGCCTCAGCAGGCCCCGGGGTTCAGGGGAGACGCATCCCTCAGAGCCCTCCCCTCAGGTCCCCCGGTAATCTGAGCTCTGCAGTGTGAGAATCCCGGAGTGGGCAGCCCCGAACCCTGGGGAGGCTGAAGCAGGCAGACACACCTCCTCTGGAACCTGCAAAAGAAAGGACAGGCACTCAGGTCTGGGCAGCAGCGCCGGCGCCTCAGCTCTGCAGCCCCCCGAGGAGCAGAGCGGTGCCACGGGGACCCCAGTGGCTGTGCTCTGCATGCCCAAGCCCCTGGCCACTGCCCCCCGCCCTGGCTCCCACGCGGCCCCCACCCACCTCGTAGATGCCGAAGCCGATGGTGTGCATGTCCTGGCCCATCTTCCGCTGCCGCCGCCGATGCTTCTGGATGAGGCCCACCAGGAAGGTGCAGCCGCCCTCGCCGTCCTCCTGGTCCTCGTCCTCCTCCTCCAGCTTGATCAGGTACTGGGGGTTCATCCAGAAGGTGTCTGAGAGGGCAGAGGGGCTCCCTGAGCAGCGGGAGTGGTGGGCGCAGGGGAGGGAGGGAGGGAGGCGGCGGGTGCTGGGCACCGGGTGGCCGCTCACCCTGGGTCCTGGGCCCACTGAACCGGGCTCATGAGGCTGTGGCTCCCCCTAGTGGAGCCTCCCGTGAAGGTGCTCAGTGCTCAGTGCTCAGGCCTCCCACACACCCCTGAACCCCCACTTGGTGGCCGCATCCTTGAGCTGGAGGCTTGGCCAGCTGGTCCCAGGCCTCAGGCTC